>CAMOHE010045673.1:50804-77905 GCA_946598075.1 Artocarpus hirsutus | reverse complement strand
ACCCCATATTAGGGTTCGGACAACCTCTGTGTCCTAATTGCATTCTAGTCGTTCATTCGTTTATACCACAATTATACAATTAATTGTGATATAAAATTCATTTTATGGATATTATTCACAGATTTCTGAGTAATTCAACTCATAAAATCTGTATTTTACCATATCCAACATTTCATCATATTTTCCCTAAAATATGCAATCAATGCCGTTTATTCATACTTTATCGTAATTTTGTACAAAAATTACAACTTTTACAAAAATCACATTTTTAAAAGTTAATTCATTAATTAAACCCAATAAAATATTAGGTTTTGTTAATGACATTTCTCGGTCATTACACGGCGTGCGTCTATCCCAACTTTCAATGGAAATGGGGGTCCGTAGGAGGCTAAATATCAGTTAGACCTAGTAATGTATCAAGTGGAATTTGTGGCTTCCAAGTTGGCAGGCTATACTAACACCTAGTAAAGTAAGCGAAGCATCTAGAGAATGATAAGAATATTGATGAAGAAAGATTTGAGGAATTGTTCTATGAGCGTTATTTCTGCACGGATGCAGAGATTGAAGGATCGTCGAATTCTACCGGTTGGAATAGGTGATAAGACAGTTTGGGAATACGATGTATAGTTTGATGAGTTGGCCAAGTTTGTTCTATTCGGCGTGGCTTCTGGGCATGAAGAGTGTATCAAGTTTCAGTAAGGGCTCAAGGCATCCATCCAATGACAACTAGTGGTCTTATGATTCTAGAATTTTGATGAGTTAGAGCCGTCAGAACATCAGTAGGGCCCTAGAGGAGTAATAGGGGAGGTAGCAATCACCAAGCTTAAGCGAAGAATCCGCATGGTAATGTTAGCAGTAGCAGCAGCAGTTCCTCTAGCATGGATGTAGCAACCTTTTCCATTTCTGCCAGCAGCCAGGATGCATTGGGAGGAGCTGCCTGACAAGGAATGCTCGACAAGGATCTCAAACTAGAGAGAGTGTAAGCCATCAACCTCAACCTCAGTCCTCACCTCTACCTCAGCAACTTCTTCAGCTTCAGCTTCATCAGTTTTCTCTACAGCAGTATCGGCCGATGAACCCAGGACATAGCAACACTAGTAGAGGAAAAAGGAAAGGCTCTAGTTCGAGTTCACACCATGACTTTAGGGAGTTTAGATCTCAAACCGACAATGTGAGAATCGATGTTATGGTTTTGGTTTCTCAGTCTTTAGTTCAGGTTCTATTTGATATTGGTGCCATTTATTCTCTTATTTCGAGTTCTTTTATACATGCCTTGGACTAGAAATAGAGGAATTTGCTGAGCCTTTAGTAATTACCATACCCATTGGGCGAGTGTATGTGAACTGTATATATAAATCTTGTAAAATAATGATTAGGGGTAGACTTGGGAAAGTAATTTGATTGTAATCACCATGAGTACTTATGATGTGACCTTAGGAATGGACCGGTTGTCTAGGTATAATGAAACTATAGATTATCACCTTAAAAGGTAACCGTAGCGATCGATAGGGGAACAATGATCGTTTACCAAGGTGGTAATTATCGAGCAATAAGTGATTGACTCACGAAGACTTGTCTAGGAGGACGAAGAAACTTAGCATGCTATATGTATATACTTCTTTTGAATTTAGAGGAAGAGTCTAATGCCGTAGGAAAAAATGCAACACTACTGATGGCTAATGAGTTCGATGATGTCTTCCCTGACAAGTTACCTAGATTAGCATTGCATCGAGAGATTGAGTTTTGTATTGATTTATTCTTAGGGATCGCTTCAATTTTTGTTGCAGCGTATCGATTGGCGCCTATAGAAATGAAGGAATTAAAGAAATAGCTTTAGGAACTTGCGAATAAATGAAATATTTAGGATAGCATGGGATTCGCCAGTTTTGCCTGCCAACAGATAAGATGGTGCACTTAGGTTGTGTATTGATTATTAGTTGCTAAATCGAGTCACCATGAAGAATAAGTATCTACCACTCAAGATCAATGGATTGTCTGGTTGGTTGGGAGGTTCCTGATATTTCTTAAAGATAGATTTGCGATTCGGATAGCACCAGCTGCATGCGAAGAAGGTTAAGTTTCTGGGGCATGTCATCTCCGAGCAACGTATCCCAGTAGATTCATCCAAGATTGAGGCTATAGTACAGTGGAAATGACCGAAGATTGTGGCCAAGCTTTGTAGCTTTTTAGGACTTGCTGGGCACTATAGGAAGTTCGTGAAGGATTTCTCTCAGATAGTGGCTCCATTGATGCGGTTGATTAGGAAGAAAAATATCAGGTTTGAATAGGATGAGGAACATGACTATCGCCTTTGTATTGACTATATCGAGTAGTGACGAGTTTTATGAGGTCTACACTGATGCAGCAAGCGAGGACTTGGATGTGTGTTGATGCGGCATAGATGAGTTGTAGCCTATGGATCTCGATAAATAAGGCTTCACTAGCAGGACTACACTACACATAATTTAGGGCTTGTCACAGTGATTCACACTTTGGGGATCTAGAGATGCTACTTGTTGAAGCAACATTTTAGGCTTTCGCAGACCACAAAAGCTTAAGGTATTTGCTCAACCAAAGGGATTCGAATTTGAGGCAATGGAGATAGACATAATATATGAGGGACTATGATTTCTCGTTACAGTATCATCCGAGTAAGGCAACGTGGTTGTAGACGCTTTCAGAGGAGGTCTTCAGGGATTCGCATATATTTGGCACTAGAGGATTGGAAGAGAGATGCTATCGTGAGTGAATATGAGCTGCAACACCATGAAGACCTCGATTAGTTACCGTTGTATCATATAGGTTTAGCTTCAGTGCTTGTTCAGATGATAAAGCAAACTCAATGGCGGGACCAACATCTTCAGGGGATGTGGTCGTGAATACAGAATGGGAAGCAGTTTGAAGAATAGAGGACTCATGCAGATGGGTTGTTGCTGTCTGGCCGTGTTTGTGATCGAGCGAGTGGCGAAGGCTTTGATAGATGAAGCTCTCAAGACTCAATTCGTTATTCATCTAGGAAGCACGAAAATGTATTGTGATTTGACGAGGCAATACTAGCATAGAGGTATGAAGGAAGATGTTCAAGAGTATGTGACTTGTCTCTAGGTAACAGCCGAACATTAAGAGCCCGCTGGTCAGCTTCAACTGCTTCCCATTCTAGGGTGAAAATGGCAGCATGTCATGATGGAGTTCCTCACTGGTTTGCCAAGGACGAAGCAAAGGCATGATGCAATTTGGGGCGTAGTCAATAAGTTGACAAAATCGATGCATTTCATTCTTTTCAGGTCGACGTGTTCGAGGTGAGTTCTTGGAGAGCCATATCTAGAGGATGTAGTGAGATTATGCAAAGTTTTCTTTATCCATCACCTTCGATAGAGATACTCAATTGGATGCCAAATATAGGAGGAGTTTTCAGGAAGCTTTAAGCACAAACTTGGATTTCGGTACGGCTTTTCATCCTCAAGCAAATGGGCAGCCCAAGCGAGTTATTTGGATCCTTTAGGGTATGTTACGAGTGTGTGTTTTAGACTTTAGTGGAATTGGAAGAAATATTGGCATTTGGCAGAGTTTGCATGCAACAACAATTATCAAGCAAGCATCGGGATGGCATTGTTCAAAGCGCTTTATGGACGGCCATGTTGATCACTAGTTTATTGGGCAGAACCAGAGGTCAGGATCATTCTTGGACCTGATGAGATCTATGATAGCAATGAGAAAGTCACCATGATCCATGATTGATTAAGAGCTACTCTGAGTAGGCGGAAGAGTAATGTGAATAGGAGACGCCGAACTCTAGAATTCAAGGTAAGGGATTTCAATCACTTAAAGGTTTTGCCATGTAAATAAGTTTCGTGTTTTGGTGTAAGTAGGAAACTTGCACCAAGGTATGTCGGATCGTTCGGAATTACCTAACATGTTGCAGTGGTCGCTTGTCGCCTTGATCTTTCTCTCGAACTCTCATGTTCATGTTGTATTTTGCATGTCGATACTTTGGAAATGTCTGCTTGAGCCAACCAAGATTGTCTCATCTCTGGATGTATAGATTCAAAAAGATACAACCTACTAGGAGGTGCCAGCTTAGATTATCAATTGAAAAGTGGGAAGTTTGTGACACCGTGAAATTCCATTAGTGAGAGTGGTGTGGTGGCACCACAGGGCTAATAAGATAACCTAAGAATTAGAGTCAATTATGCGAGAGCTGTATCAGCATTTATTTTGTTTTTAGGTTGGTTTCTGAATTTCGAGGACGAAATTTCTTTTAGGGTTGAAGAGTTGTAACACCCTGAAATTTAATTAAGTAAGGTCACTTTTAGTTATTTTTATTTGTTATTTTGAATCTTTGAAACAGAACAATTTGTCAAATGTTCAATATGTCTTTTTGAAAAGCCATGTGTTGAAACATAGTTTTTACTCCACAAAACCACCCTTTTCTCTATTTATTCCACTCTCCCTCTCCTCACTCTCTCATTCTCTCTCAGACTCTCCCTCTCTCTTTCCTTCTTTCTCTTGCTATCTCTCTCTCTCTTTTCGCTCTCAAATTTTTGTTTCAAAATTTTGAGTCCAAGTTCAAATCTCAGCTAGATTAGAGGCCTTGGGATGCATTAGAGCTACCTTAAACTCAATTCAAGCTCAGATTTAAGGTTAGTTGCTCTATTTTTCAAATTTTTAAACTTTATCCAAATCCTCTAAATTTCTTTGTATGTTGAAATTTGAGTTTTTAGAGCTTAGAAAACCTTCAATCTAACTTAGTAGAACTCAAATCATCTAGAATCTAGGTTTGATTTTACTAAAATCGGATTAAATCACATTTTTTCTTTTTCCTCTATTTTTGGATTTATTCAAAAATCTTTATGTAAATCTTGTTTAAAGTTGTTTAAAAGTATTCTAGTATGTTTTTCTAGCATCTATAAACATTACTCATGCTTGAAAACTGAGGAAGCAAACATAGATTGAGATTTTGAGTTCGAGGAAGCCGACACTCAAAGTCTTGGGTCCCCCTAGTTTTTCCAGTTTGACAGGTCGATGATAAGCATCGGCAGGCCAAACTCATGAGTTCAGCATGCCGGACTCATTTGGTCAGTAGGCCGATGCTGTGAATATGATAGGCCAAATTGTACAGTTCGACAGGCTGAGCGGATTTCATGAAATTTTGCTGTTTTTATCCGTTTTCATTGTTTAAAACCTAGATGAAGACCTTGACCCTATAATATGATATTTTTATTATAAAAGGCATACTAAGACACCATAAAACAGCACAGTAACTAAGACACCATAAAATAGCAAAGTAGCATAAAATACTTTAAGTTAGAAATTGACAAAATTTAGTTTACTTTTAAGGTGGATCGTGGTTTCGTAGAGCTAACGTATAGCGAGTCGGGACTATGGTGTTGAGTCACAGTGCAGAATATCGATGTAGGACTTCTGCCCTTTTCTTTGGTAGGTTTATTTTTCAATGGTTTTGGCCTTAAAGATTCTTTCAAAAATGTTTTAAATAAATGACAAAATGTTTTAAATATTTTCAAACGGGGCCTTTGGCCACAAAAAGATTTCTTGCCAAATGATTTCTCTTAAATTGATTTTTAAAGAATGATTAGAAAGAACTTCTTAGCATCTTTCATTATTTGTTGAGAAAACGATTGATCATAATGAATCAAATAATAAATGTAAATAAGAACATTTGGTAAGATAAGACCTAAATAATGATATGGTACCAGATGCGTTATATATATATATATATATACATACATACACACACACCGCTAGGGATGAAATAATAGAGCATGACGCCATACTCAAAGATCGGGTTGTGTAGAGAGCAACCTTAGGGGCATGTCTCAAAACCTGACTGGCCCACTACGGTGGTGACTCTATGGCTTTGCCAAAGAACAAATAATAAAAGAATGATTCTAGATGAACAAGGGATTCTAAAAGGAAGGATGAATCTAATATGTTTTATTCATCTTTCTGAAATTTTGTGAATTATTTTCAAATATGAGAATTTATGTTTAGAATTAATGTTTTCTAAACCTAGTTCTACTAAGCCTTCCCCTTATATTTCTTTATTTGTTTTTAAAACCTTTTCCTCTAGGTGGATTGTAGTTTAGGACCGACTGGATAGGATAAACTCGTGAAATGTAGGAATTCTGTTTAGGTTATTTCTCTATTTAAATTAAGATATGTATTATTTAAATTTTTATCTCTTGCATGAAACTGTGATTGTAATGTTTTTTTATCGATACTATGTGTGTACACTAATGTGAGTCTGATGGGACCCCGTTCATGGTCATTTGTCTTTATTATTTTATTTCATGATTAACTATTTCAAAATAACGATAATTGTTTTTAAGAAGTTTTTTTTAAACTATCACGTTTTTTGAAATACCCCAAAACATTTAATTAGTGATTTTAAATCAAAACTCTAGTTTAATTAATTTAATTAATCCACCACGTCACTACCCGTACTTTTGGGCATGACAAAACCTGATACCGAACCGCACGAGCTTTTGCTTTACCTTAGAGCAACTTTGAACTTCTTCTATTGTGTTTCGCAACTATGTCCACCCAACCAGCACAAATGGATTAGCCCAAGAGCTCTTTCACTAGGATACCCTAGAAGATTGTTCCCGTCCTCTAGATTGCCATAAATCCACAAAAACTCCTGCTCACGTTCATAAGTACCACCATGATAAATACCAGTTGAAGTAACTGCTTTCTCGGCTTTAACATTTCCACCATGGTTTCAAGGTCTAGGCAGTTCTTCCAGCTCTTCCTCCAAGTTGAGAATTCATGTGTTTCCGTGCCATTGGTGAAGCTGCACTTTTCACTTTTCTCCCTTCCTGTATTCCAGGAATACTTGAAGAGGTTTCAGCCACGTTAGTGGCCACCACAAGCGTCTCTCCTTCCACATTAGATTCGGCACCAATAGTCCACTAGAATACCTCCTTGTGGCAGCCTCTTGCAAATTGCTAAGACCCTTATATATGCTTGGCCAATATAATCCATTTCGGTTCTTTTCCGAAAATTTATAGTGACTGAAGATCTTCTGGTGGGAACTTAAAGTGCGGAAAAGAATTGCAAAATATCCTTCTACCAGAATGAGTCCTCCACTATCTTGAAGGGGAAAAAAAAAGCAAGACATTAGAGGGGAAAATAATTGAAAATAGGGATAAAACTCAAGTTATACAGCAAGCAAAAGAATAAAAAAAAGCAATATACCTTGCAGCCTTGAATTACACGTGAAAGCATTCCAATAAGAATGTTTGTGTACAACCTTCTCTCATGAGTCTCGTCCAGAGCTATACCAAAAAAATGACTTGAACAAAAATTGATCCTGTGAAAACGAAAAGGACATTTATTTAAATAAATATGCAGCAAATTTTTTAAAGAATACGCACACCCGTAACAGAATAATAGCTATATTTAGAGATTTAACGTTCCAAATTCATCTTTCAAAGATTTTTTTTTTAATTATACATTACTTGCTTCTGTATTATCTTAAAAACTTAATTTGGAAGCATTCGAGAATTTTTTTATTTTTTATTTTTACTGTCTATTTCTCTTATAAAGCAATCACCAAACAAGTAGACTGAAGGAAAATAAAAAGAGTGTGGCAAATAATATGAGGTGATAAATTATGACACTTAAAAGCAAATTCGTTCGAATTATGACACATAAAAAATTGCAATACGAGTGTAAGAATATGTAAAAAAAAAAAATACTGAGTGAAAGAAAACCTGAAGTTCTCGAAGCAAAATCCCATCTGTCATAAACTTGATTGGGTTATTATGGCCAATCTTCTTGTCATACCTAACTTGAAATCTGATCTCTCTACCCAAAGAGAGAGCACGCTCACGGGCAGCCGGCTTAGCCATGGCAAGAACAGCAACGCGGCACGGTTGGGTACCGCCCCGAGCAACATATTATCTTGAACCAAAGCCAGCTTCATGAAGGAACTGTGAAACATCAAAAAAATTAAATATTTAGAAACGTGGAAAGTTCATGGGAAATTGAGACAGATGTATAAAATCCTTACTCAGTCAGATAGATGTATACAACAAGAGGATGACATAACACATTTAAAACATGTCATGATTAACTTTTAACTCCACAAATCCTTTAAGTTCAGAGGTGTCTTCCATTTTCCATATGGAGCCCCATTTACCTTGTCTTTTAACTTATTGAAACAGCCATGCAATATCAGACAACACCAAAGATGAAATTCACTTATTCGTGACAATATTTAATAATTTATTTCAATAAAAACAAAGGCTCTTTTTATCAGATTCCCTTAAATAATGACTGCTCTTCGTAGCAAAAACAAAAACAAAAACAAAAAAGGTCTCTGCCTTTACATTCTCTGTTCTATATTAAGATTTTCCACAGTTTTCTCCAGATACTCTTACTGTTCATTTTCAAAATCCTTTGAACCCTATCACAGGACCTCAAACTTAAACAATTAAACCTTATAGCTGCTTATTATGAAGGGGAAAAAAAAGTGACATATTCTCCCTTTTTTTTTTTTCTTTTATACAAACGATGATT
This sequence comes from Artocarpus hirsutus, assembly GCA_946598075.1. Lineage (NCBI taxonomy): Eukaryota > Viridiplantae > Streptophyta > Magnoliopsida > Rosales > Moraceae > Artocarpus > Artocarpus hirsutus. Next base: position 69,364 of record CAMOHE010045673.1, on the reverse strand, counting down.
TTCTAAACACTAATTTTTTATGTGATATTTTATTCTCTATTTAAACTTTTTCATTACAATAATCAATTAAAACCACATCTATACGTTGAAACAATTGGGGTGTTTGACAATGGTTCCCACCATTCAGTTCTCACCACAAACTCAGTTATAAACAGTAAAAATCTCTCACATGTTACAATAACAATAAAAAAATTACTACAATATAAAACTCTCATATGTTATAATAAAAATAATTTTTATTTTAATTTTCGTCACTTTTTTAAACACCCACGATATCGTTCAAACCCATATATTATTTTAAACTCGCGTGCCAAAAGCATCACCAATTTTCTTTCTGATTTTCTTTGAAAACGTTGAAGCCAGCAGGATCGTCAATTTGGCTTGAAAGTCCAAACAAACGTCACACTGGCTGCATAAGCCAGTAGCCGCCAAATAGGGGGCCTAACCAACCACATGCCCACATGCACACGCCTTTGACCCTCTGACCGTCAGGACCCCATCTCCATGTCCTGCAGTTGAGATCCACCGCTAATCTATGGGGACTTTTAAAAATGCATTGTTTGTTTTATCATTACGAGTCACCAAAAACAATTATTAAACGGCGGTTCATCATTGTGAAATAAAATAATAGTAAGAGAAATCACACGGTGGCTGCTATTTTGTCTAATAATAGACAGCTGTTGTCGACACGTCAGACACGAAGCGGTTAAACATCGCGGGAAATTTCTACCGTTTGGTACACCCAAACGGCAAGTACGACAATCTAACGCTACACTCTTTTTCAGTTCTCTCAATCCATGATTGTTTACTTCTAAAAACACCTCATCGAGAATTGAGAATCTAATGGTTCCTTTAGTAAATAGAATTTAAATTAATAATTTAATTTAAATTATATGATTTAAATTAATGATTTAAATTATTATTTGAATTAATATTTAGATGTATATTTAAGTTTTAATCTAAATCTGAAATAAAATTAGAATTTATGTTTGAAGATATAATAAAAAAAAGTTTGTTAATTTATTAACAAATTTAATAAAATCTGTTAGGCCTGTTTGTTTTGTGTATTATTTAGACTCAATGGACTCAAATTTAGATTCGAGTATCAAGAATTCTTTATATACGTGTTTGTTTCTCCCAAAATCTGAATCCTTTGAGTATCAAGAATCCACGTTTTTAGAGCTCTTATCTCCTTAAACTTTTAATACTTAGATATCTCTAGTATAGTAAAAACTAAAAATTCTCTCTCTTATATTTAAGGAAAAAATCATAACTTCTTCATTTGATATCTAATTAAAATGATTCTTTTTTCATTGTGTTTCTAGTGAAGAGATGAATAAATGAATATCCATATTGCATATTTTTTAGGATATGTTAATATTTTATTAGATTTGTTAATAAATTAAAAACTATTTTCACTATCTATCCAAACAAAATTTTAATTTTATTCTATACTTAAATTAAAACTTAAATATACATCTAAACGTTAATTCAGATAACAATTTAAATAATTAACTTAAATCTTAATTTAAATTACATTAATTTAAATCAAATTTTTAATTCGGATCCATTTTCTCAAGGACCCAAAAACAGTTGAAAAGAAAAAAACCGCCGCCAAGCCTCATCAGTCAACGGTCTAAACCCCCCAAAACACCACACCAGTTGCCACCATTTCTCTTCTTCTCGTGGCCAATCCCGTTAGCACAAAAAACCCAATTCCCGATTTGTGTTCTTCTCAGACAAAACAGGAATCCTCGGACGAAAAAGATCATGAAACCTCGAACTAGGCCATGGTTGTGGTTGCTTTTGTCTCTCCTACTAATCTCTCTCTTCTCGACGGCGAAGTCTAGTTGCGGCGAGCCCAAGAGCTGCGAGGCTACAGCCTCGTTCTACGTCTGGTCAGGCTCGACCCTCACCATCATCGCCGACCTCTTCAACACGACCCCAGAGGCCATCGACCTTTACAACGACAACGTGCCCAACAAGGACAGCGTCCAGTCCGGCATCAGAATCCACATCCCCTCGTTCTCCTGCTCCTGCATCAGGAACGAGTTCCTCGGCCACGTGTTCGAGTACAACGTCGTATCGGGAGACACCTACGAGAGGGTCGTCTCGAACTACTCGGATTTGACGACGGTCGCGTCGTTGACGGAGTCCAATCCGGCCTACGACCCTAATGACATCCCGAACAACGGGAAGCTGAACGTTACGGTGAATTGCTCGTGCGGAAATAGCAAGGTTTCGGAGAAGTATGGATATTTCGCCACTTACCCTCTTCGGTCGAATGACAGCTTGGCAACAATCGCGTCTAACTATAGCATTTCGGAAGAATTGCTGCGGAGTTATAACCCGGGTTTGAATTTTAGCAACGGAAGTGGGATTGCGTTCGTGCCATACCACGGTGTGCTTTATTCATTTATGGATTTATTTATTTATTTATTTATTTTTTGATGGGTGTACATGTTAAATGCTACCGAATTAGAAAGTTTAGGTGTAGAATTTGGTAGAAAATGGGGTAACGAGATTTGCTTGCTATCTCGAGTCTTAATTGCAAACTTTGTTGTTGAATTTTGGTGTTTAAATGTATAAGCTTTTGTAATGGATTCATGGATTCATTTTGATTGTAAGCAGAACAGTCAGTGTATATCTATCTGTGAGGATTGTTGAGTGTATGGAGCATTAGTATTGAATTGTCATAGAGTTAGCACTCGGACAGATTTTATATTGCTGGGATTTCACACTTGCATTTTTCGGTTGCCGTAGTTTATATTGGGGTTGAGAGCAGTTTGAGGGGAAGAAAAAAAAAGTCTTTTGAGGTTTGCAATTTTCTCTTGCGATATTCTTTTATATCCTATTGAAATTCTACAACGGTTGATAGTGGACGTAGCTCTATATTAAAAGTGAACAACTATAGATCTTGTGTGTGATTGTTTGTCTTTGATTTTGTTGCTAGGGCATCTAATTTTTTAGAGGCATGCTGTGACTTAAAAAAAAAAGGGTCTCATGTTTTCATTGTTGGATCCACTGAGTATTGTTGTTAGAGAGATTGTAACATGTCTCTTAAATGTTTGAGCTCAAAGGTCACATAAGAAATTAAGAAAACAAGCTTATTCTAAGTGTTTTGAAATCAGCGTGTGGTGCCACAGCATTGGAATTTTGCATAACACAGCTTAGGTGCTGGTGCCGCGAGCCCAATGGATATTTACAAACTGATATATTTGTTGTAATAGTTGTGTTGTTTCGCGATAGGATACATTTACGTGAAAGGTTACATGAATTACAACGGTTATATCCGTTCATGAAAATGAAAAGGCACTCCTATCTTTTTTTAACCTCCAAAAATTTTTCAGATTTTATATCTTGTTCTTAAACACCACAATATTTGTAGTTATATTGTTTTGGGTTTATTGTATCTTGAGAATAATTTATCGTTATAACCCGTTGGCAAACTTAGCAGTAGAGGCAAATAAAACCTTAAGGAAAGTATTCTTATACACCTCAAACCCGTACTTTGTTTCAGATTTTCTCACTTCCATTTCTTGTTTCTACCCACAAATTCTCTAACAATTATGGTCTTGGAAAAGTTGAACTGTTGAAATGGAGAATGCATGAAGCAGTCCTCCTCCTTCATGTTTATTTTTATTTTCAATTAATTCTGGATCTCTGATAGGTTCTCGCTGATATTCTTTTTTTTTTTCCCCGCTCTGATTTGCAGATTTACAGGGTAGCTATTGGCCTCTGAAGTCCAGGTAGCTCCTTGTACTTCATTATCGACTTCCTTATCATGCAACCCGTAATATTTTTCAAGTTTTGTAATCTTTTGTTTTCTCTTTTGCAGCTCAGGTATGGCCTACTCCCAGAGTTTAATTTGAGATGCCAACTTATAGGGACTATGTGGGAAGTTCATGCAAACTTGAGCTTATACATTTATACTTTTGCATTTTCTAAGCAGGACTGGGAGGTGGAATTATTGCTGGCATAATTGTGGGAGTAGTTGTTGGGGTGCTATTGCTGGCATTTTGTATTTACATCAAATTTTACCGAAAGAAGGAGGTGGAAGGAAAATTGATTCCTTCAGTGTCTGAAGACCAAGCTTCTCATCGTTTGGGTACACTACTTGTAATCTTTTCCCTTTTCTGATATATTTGAAAAGAAAACTGCAACTTGAGTGATTGTATCTAATTTGTTACTATGATTAATGATCTAGTGGTTCTTATTTATATTGGAACAAATCGTTTTGTTCTACTAGTGATTGGTTATACAGTATTTCACTAATATTTATCTCCTTGGATCTTAGCAACTGGAAATAGCTCCAACAAAGTTGCAACCGCTCCTGGTAGTGCAGGCCTTGCTGGTCTAACTGTTGACAAGTCGGTGGAGTTCTCGTATGAAGAACTTGCCAGGGCTACAGATAACTTCAGCTTGTCTTATAAGATTGGTCAAGGTGGCTTTGGTGCGGTTTACTATGCAGAGCTAAGAGGCGAGGTTGGTTCCAAGAACTATTTTCGTTAAACTTAAGCATGAATTCTGAAATAAAGCTTCAGTTATTGTGTACAAGGTGTAGCAAATGCAGATGGCTCTGCATCTCTAATTCATTTTGACGCTCCATCTGGCGTCTCGATTTTACTTTCCGTTCTTTCCTTGCTTCATTCACATAAAATGGTAAAGTTTGAAAGTTTTGCCAGTCCAACTGTATGAGTTGATATTATTGAGAAATAAGACAAGTATGAAGTGATTTTTAAATTAGAGAAGGCAAAATCCTGATCTAGTACAATTTGACAAGCATCAATTGAATTTAATTTTATTGAAAAATAATTCAAGATCCATAATGAAGGGTACATTGAAATGAATAGATACACATCTATTCTATTTTTTCTGATAAGTGTAGTTTAGGTGTGAGGATAAGCTTGGCAATAATGGTAAGAAGGGATTTTAAAGCTTGCTTAAATTGGTTGTATGACAGTAGAAGGGATTTTTACTTTTCCCGAGATTTATAAATACATTGCTTGCTAGTTGCTGTATACTAGGCAATCGTCAATTTGTTGGCTGTGTTTTGTCTCCGGTCTCATGGGCTTTAGCATTCGTTAATTTATATCTCTTTTCTTCTCAGAAAGCTGCCATCAAGAAGATGGATATGCAAGCAACAAGAGAATTTTTGGCTGAACTCAAGGTTTTAACCCGTGTCCATCACCTGAACCTGGTAAGTAATTTTTTTTTCCCGACTGACGAGGCAGTTTAGTCTGTAGTGAAGTTTTACATTGCTGGGATGCAGGATCATTTTCTATCAGATTAAAGTTGTTAGGACAACCTAACTACCGAGCTTGTTATGTTAAACCATTGTCATTCTTCGCCACAGAGCACAATTGAAATTGAACATTAATGCAGGTGCGCTTGATTGGATACTGTGTTGAGGGCTCTCTTTTCCTAGTTTACGAATACATCGAGAATGGAAACTTAAGCCAACACTTGCGCGGTTCAGGTGACATATAAAATGCATGATGCAGATACTAGTGTTGCATCCTGATTCATATAAATTATAACATTATTTTTTTTCCAAACTATATCTAGAGAGGGAGCCTTTGCCTTGGTCTACAAGGGTGCAGATAGCCCTGGATTCAGCAAGAGGTCTGGAATACATTCATGAGCATACCGTTCCCGTCTATATTCATCGTGATATAAAATCAGCCAATATATTGATAGACAAGAACTTCCATGCAAAGGTTGCTTCAAATATTCACTTGACAATATGGACCGTTTAATAAAGTGTGTTCATGTAGTCATACTAAAACAACTTAATTGCAGGTTGCAGATTTTGGACTGACTAAGCTGACGGAAGTTGGTGGCTCGTCTCTTCCCACGCGTCTTGTGGGAACTTTCGGATACATGCCTCCAGAGTAAGCAATTTCTTTTGTTCATCAGCTTATAATTAGTAACTCAAACACAAGAAATAGGCTTCTGCTTGTTCCTGGTGGAACAAAGCTCCTCAATGGGCCTATTATCAATAACTGAGTGAGCGGCTATGCGGTATCCACTACTTTGATGTTTCTCTCTATCTTCATATAATAGATGAATCATTGAATTGGTTTAGACACTGTGCTTGATTTAATTAAAAAAAAAAAAAAAAAGGTGCTAAATTTAGTTTCACGTTTGAGTAAGTACTATGTGTAAAAAACACTTATATACCTGATACACAACAAAAAAATAAACTCGAGCAGTAATCGGAACAAATAGAAAGAAGACAAGCATTTAGGTGCTTCAACAAGATTGCCTATGTCCAAGAAAGAAGGAGAACAATTCCCCAAAAACATCAAAATTACACATCAACAAACTCTCACAAACTCTTAACCCAAGACCCCTAACACCGTTTATCTATCTATGTTCTCAAATAGAAGCCCTCTTTCTCTCACTCTTTTTATCTCTACAGATTCTCAATGCGCCTATCCTAACCCAAACTCAGAAACTATCAACTTATTCCGCCAAAATAAATTTTAGTCACACACCAACATTGTGGTAAAAAAAATGTTTCTTACTGTTAGAAATGTCATTTCTTGAGAATTTGTGCATTTGTTAGTGATATCCTGTTTTTTGGTGAATTTTTTACTGCTAGAGTTATGGGAATGATTTTGGTCCTTCCAGCCTGTGTATTTGCCATGCCGTATTTCCTGACCCAATAAACTTCTCCTACTCGGAACTAAAAGAAAAAGCTTCTGGTATTGTTTCCAAGTAAACAAGGACTAATTGGTACTGCACTTGCATGCAGATATGCGCAATACGGAGATGTGTCTCCCAAGATCGATGTATTTGCTTTCGGGGTTGTTCTTTACGAGCTCATTTCTGCCAAGGAAGCAATTGTGAAGTCAAACGGTTCTGGAGCCGAGTCAAAGGGCCTAGTTGGTTTGGTAACTTCCTTGCCAACTCCTCCTTCCTATATATCTAATAGTGTAAAACTCTCACATGAGACAGTAAAAGCAAAAAATTGCTACAGTGTAAAACACTCACATGCTATAGTGTTTTGAACCAAAGAGTAGGTTCTAACATACCAAACACTCTATAAATAATCTTGTGTTGAAGCACCCCTGATCATATGTTTATCGTGGTTTCATGTTCTACAGTTTGAGGAGGTTTTTAGTCAGCCTGATCCCATGGAAGGCCTCACCAAGTTGGTTGACCCTACGCTCGGAGAGAATTACCCACTCGATTCAGTTCGAAAGGTAAGTCAAGTGAAAAAAGGAACAACTTAAATGTATTTTACTTTGACAGAATTCTAAGGTAGGACCTCAAAAAGTGCACTACTGGTAAAGCTCTATTTTTCAATAGTTAGACCCATATCAAAAACCGTTTGCTCTGTATATTTTTTATTTTGATGTGATATTGACTAAATTCAATGATCATACACTTGCACACCGGTACGAGGTCCTAAGGTAGAAAAGACCCATTTTTTATGATCTCTAGTCTAAGGAAGATGTGGTGGTTGTCATTTTATGGTTGCAGATGGCTCAACTCGCCCAGGCGTGCACACAAGAGAACCCACAACTACGTCCAAGTATGAGGTCCATTGTGGTTGCTCTAATGACACTTTCATCATCCACTGAAGATTGGGATGTTGGCTCCTTCTATGAAAATCATGGCCTTGTCAATCTAATGTCAGGGAGGTAGAATCTCATGGGGCAATGTTAATTGTTTCTTTTGAGTGTCCCTTTTACCCCTTTTTACACTATTATAGTAGAGTGTGAATAATATGACATTTATAAATCATTCTACATGTTCTATGTAATGACCAAGGGAAAATTCATTAATAAAATCTAATATTTAATTGGATTTGATTAATAAATTTATCTTTGTAAATCGTATTTTTGTAAAAATTACTATAAAATATAGAATACAATGTTAATAGGAAGTTCTATTGTAAATTTGTTATGATGCTGGATATTAACAAATAGAAATTTTGTGAGTTTAAATACTCAAAAATTTGTAAATAATATCCATAAAATGAATTTTATATCACAATTAATTGTAGAATTGTGATATAAATAGATGGATAATTAAGGTATAAATAAGATAAAAAATCTACAAAAACCCTAAACCAGTACAAAAAGGGGATCCGATGTGATATACGTATGCTGCTAAGTGAAAACACAGATATAAGAAATGCTATGTTTGGCTTTAAAAAATAAACCAAAGGCAAGTAGAATATTTTATACAGTCTAAGAATATGTTTTACACCGAGTTTACCATAACAGTATAAAAAAATACTGTATGGTGAAAAATTTTGAGGCCCACCAAGTGGACTCTTATTGGAATCTTATTAGGCCACTATGCTATGAAAGGTAGCCCAATCCCAATTAGCCACCTTAGTAAACCACTTGATTACTTGATGAGTCACCTTAATAAGATAAGCTTGGTTAAAAGCTTAAACAAGCCTAATTTTTTTCATTTTCTCCTCCCTTCACCCCACGGCAGCCATAGAAGCATTTCCCCAAAAATTTTTCGACTTTAAATCTTTGCAAAATTGGCCCCAATTGAGTTCAAGAAACAAAATTCAAAGGATTTTATCAACTTTTGAGGTAAAAATCTAAACTTTTTTCAAGTTCTCATAGGGTTTTTTCTTAGGTTAACTCATGTGAAAAATGTGTAAGAAAAATTTGCAAAGGAGTTCTTGGAAAGCCTAGAGTCCCAAATTTTTCTTTTGGGTAAGTTCTAATTTTCGAACTTAAAGTTTATTTGGTTTCATTTTTATTTTGATCATTTCATAAGGCATGTGGGTATTTAAGCAAAAAAATAGTTGAATTTTTTTTGAGTATGTGGATTATGATATGATGGTGTTGTGGAAATTAGGGGTTAAATGTGAAAATTGTTGGTTTATGCAAAAGTAGGATTGTTTTGCAATTTTGATGCTAGTTTTAGAAGGAATGGTGATTTGGCATGAAAATGGTTTTAGGAAGGGTTGAATATGCCTTTACAGTGGCTAGAATGCTGTTTTAAAACTAATTTTTATAAAAATGACCCAGGGACTAAATTGCAAAGAAAAAGTTTTTCTCGACAGATTAAAAAATGACCAAAAAACCCCTGTATAGTGGGAATTTCAAAAAAGTTAAAATACGAAAGTTGCAGATTTCAACGAAACTATTAAAAATTGTAGACGGTTTATCGAAAATTGTGTTCGTTTGTGAGTTATTGATTTTACAAAAACTTGTTAAAATTGAAAAAAATTTTAAAGGGCAAAAATGTCATTTTACAAAAGTATTTTGGGTATGGTATTTTGAGCAAATATGATTCTTATAAAAAATGAAAAATTATGGTTTAAAGAGATTAATTTTAGTTCTGGGGGCAAAATTGTCAAAATTTTCAAAAAGGTTAAAATGAGGCATTAATGTAAAATAAGGAAATCCGACACCCTACAGTATTATTTAAAATTAATAAGCAAAAATTTTTACTAAAATAGCAAAATTAAGCTCGAGAAATTTAGAAAGGCCCATCGAAGGCAAAATTGTCATTTTTTCCCGAGTGATTCGAGCTATTCTGAAACATTCCAAATAGGAAAAGGGAGTACTAATAAGATTTCCGCCCTTCATTAAAAACAATAAGGTATAATAAAATAAGGGAAAGAAATCCGAGATCATTAGAGCTATGGACGGGTATATAAACAGTCTATTGATTAAAGAATGCCTTGTATTGACGTTGGCTAATAGCGTTATAATTGGCCAAACAAGACCCTAGAAGATTAGGAAAGAAGATTGAGATCGAATAATACAGCAACCTAGACAAGTAAGTACCAATCTCACCTACAGTATAAAATTATAGGTATAGTATGGAATTGTAGGTATAGAATATGATATATATATATATATATAATATGTATCTATGTCTATATTATGATGCATACCTATGTATATATTGATATATGTACCTGCAAGTATATAAAATAAATATATGTGTGTATATTATATTGTATAACTGTGCATATGTTGATATGTACCTATGAGTATATTAAAAATATGTACCTGTGTGTACTATTCAGTAGAAGAATATTTATGATTTGTGTATAACATGTGAACATGACCTTATGCATGGTATGGTAACCAAAATAATTAAGCTGGTAAATACACCGCCAAAAATAAGAAAAGTATCGTACCGACTTCTGACTCAAGGGGAGTTTAAGGTTGTAGTATGGTCTCAATGTCACATAGACCTATGTGCGTAATGGTACGAATATTTGGACCTTAGCTAAAGATAAGACATGATAAGGATAAAGAATGTTCATAAGAAAATATAACTGGATCATATATTTTATGAATGTGGCATGTGGACTGTGTTAAGACTTACAAGGCACAAGCTCACTTAGTGTTTCATGCTGTAGGTATCTCTACTAAAAGGTAGAAGTAACTGCATTGATGAGTTGATGATGGTGGAATATAAGTAATGTGTAGAACCGGGTAAGGATGCCGCTACAGACGTGTTTTAGTTGTTATGTATTTTAAGTTATTTTAAAATGGGTTGTATAAAAGCTGTAATATAGTTAAGTAAGATAAAACCTCTTTTGAGACATATTATACATATTATGTGATAAAAAGAAAGTTTACTTTTGTATATATATAATTACAAAAGACGTTTAAGTATGTATGTGTAAAATTATAAAAAAAAAAAAAGTATTTCTCAAATTTCTATTATTACGTAAGTAAGAAAAAATGATAAAGCACAGCCCAATAAAGGCGGGTTGTTATATTCTAGAGGTGCATGGAGGAGAATTGTTGGTCTTTTGTAAATCTCATTTGTTACTTTATATAATGCAGTTTAATTGATGCTATTGAGCTAAAAGGAGCATGAGGGGTTATTGTATATTTTACGTTGTCCAAATTAAAAATCATATCTTAATTTAATAGTAATAAAAAGAACTAAGCGCGTACGACTCAAAGTTGAATTTATGACTTTGACTTGTCTCCTGGACAAAACAACGAAATAAATGATATAGAATTTCTTGGTTGGCAAGAAAGCTGTAAATTATGATTTTGCAACTTCAGTCCTCGAATTCCTATTTCATTTACAATTCCTATTTTCACTAGAAATAAATTGGGAAGATTGAAAATCAATGCATAAAAAAGAAAAAACATTACACTGGAGAGTAAAGATCAGAACCCAATCAAAGAACGTTTATTCTGCATTAAAGCGCCTTTTCTTCTATTTGTTCTTAACTTGTGCTTAGCCGTATCAAGCCAAATTATCACGTCATCAACTTCTTATAGATATGATAAAAATATTGAGACTGTTTGGTATTATTTTTAAAATAAGTAAAAATATTTTTATTTTAAAAAATAGAAATTTTTTGAAAATTATGTTGAGAGTGTTTTTAAAATTTTTGTCTTAAAAAACGTGCGAAAACATTTCTAAAAATTCTGAGAACGAAAACAAACGGGGTTATATCTTAAATTTGCGGATTTTTACCGTTTCGTATGTCGATGCAAATTGTGTTGATGTCAATCTTTTGATTTGAGTGGTAAGATTTGAATTGTATAACTTAAATTGCCATTTGAATCAATATTTGAATGTGTACTTAAAATGTTAATCTGAATGGGGAATAAAATATGAATTTATTTCTAGATAGATAGTAAAAAATTATTTTGTTTCTTAACAAATCTAACAAAACCTTAACGTTTATTATATATTTAAATATGTATTAAAGATCTTAATTTATTAATCTCATTACTATGTCTAACAAAACCTTAATGTTCGTAATATTATTTAAATGTATAACAAAGATCTTGATTTATTAATCTCATCACTATGAACACAACAAAAGAAAAATCATTTCAATTCGATATAAAAATAAAAAAAATGATATTTTTTCCCTAAAAATACAAAAGAGAGAAAAATAAAAAGCATTTATATTCAAATCGTGTGAAAATTTTTTTTGAGGACTCAGATTTTACGAGTTGAGTTTAAAACTGTGAGTATACCAAATACTGATTCAATCCACACCTCTGCTTAAAATCTAAATTTTGCATTCGAATCTACCAAACAAACAGAATAAGATATCTCTCTATCCACTTTGTCACCACCTATGCAAAAAAAACATTAATGGCCTGATTCAACCGGGTTTTTCATTGTTGTTTCGCAAGTGGCATGATTCATTCCTAGAAGCCTCCTTGAATATCCGTCGACATATTATAACATTATACATTATATTACAAAAAGCAAACAGTAGGAATCATGATGGCTCCTGTGGGCGACCGACCTTCATTTGTCTTCCTGAAATATTATAATATTTCGTTAGTCTTTCTTTCTGCATGATTCGAGTCACAACCAAACAGGACAGTTTTATATATCCCGATCTATATATCCCGATCGGGCTACAGTTTGGTTCTCTTAGTGAGGTGGGCCCTATCAGGTGGATCCTATCATAGGATCCACCTGATGGGGCCTACCCCATTGAGAGGACCAGGTTGTAGCTTGATCGAAAAAAAAAAAAAGTTTTTCAACCAAAAAAGATGAGGTAAACATCTTATTTTTTAGCTATTGGATGAACAAATAAAAGGAAATATTGTCAGTGCCTTTTAGGTATGGATTTTATTTGAAGGGTCTTGTTTTTGTACATTACATGATCAAAATTATTAGAGCAATTATATTTAAGCTTATAAAATTATAATTTTATTATTAATAAAATAATAAAACTTAACTTAATAATATATTATATATTAGATTAAAACCTATAGTTTTATAAGAAACAAGTTTTTAATCCTTGAAGATGAAAAATTTTTTTTAAACTATTATTTTTTACAAATCTAATGATAAAAAGACAATATTCATATTACATCCCTTTTCAGTACTCACCTAAAAAATCTTCCAACATAACCGCTTCGCTTTGTTACTTCTTTGTTTCTTGGAGCACAAAAATCCAAGTTGACTGTGCAAACATTGCTGTAGCGATATAGACTCCCAAAACTTGCTCTGCAGCTAGGTCTTTGTCTATGTTCAGTCCTCTAACTCTTTCTTGGACCAAAAAATTCCCCTGTTTAGGGACAGAGGTAGAATCGATAGTTAAAATTTAAAATATTATAGTAAATGAGAGTTTTATATTTTTTGAGCTAGAATTGATAAATTAAAAATTGAGTTTACCAAACACCACAACATTTTTAAAAGTGTTTCATTGGATGATAGAAACATGAGTTAAATATGTTTTTTTTTTCCATAGAATTATTTATTAAAAAGGTTCTTTTAGATGCGGATTTTATCAGTAAGGTTCTATATTTGACCTTTAAATCTAGTCAAAATTACTTTTTTTTTTACAAATTTAACGGTGGAAAAATATATACCGCAAGATAGGTTTCATTTTCGGTAATCATGTTAGAAATTCGCTAAAGTTGGTTGGGCAAAGTGAAATGTGACTTAAGTTGCAAAACATGCTTGTTTGTAGAGCCAGCAATTTTAGACACGGCATGATGACACGATACGAAAACGGCACAATATAAATGGGTTTGAACCGCACAATTATTAATTGGGCCATAAATGGGTTGCCATGAATAACACAAAAATAAACGTGTTGGATTTGTGCTAGCACGTTTAACACGCTCTAAACATTTAATTAAACGTGCAGTAAATGTGTCAACACGACATGGCACGACCCGCCCGTTTATAGCACATTTAAACTTAAAATTAAAAAAAAATTATGATTTTGTAATTTTAAATATTCGAACCTTGCACCTAAAAGTGTATTATTGAGCTTACCTCCACCACACCAAACAATCATGCAATGTAAAATAAGAGTTTTTAGTTTATTTATTATGATTTTAATATTTGAAAGTTAAAAGAAATTTTTTTTTTTATTTTGCAATCATATAAGGAATCAAACCCCGCACGGAGACTAACATTACAAGGCCTGCCTCCACCACACTTCACGGCTTCCGTTGTAAAGTAGTAGCTTATTTTTTATTTATTATAATTCTATTACTTTGTTATTCAGGAGTCCCACATTGGAACGAAATCAAAACTTTTGTCCCAAGTCCTCTAAATAAAGGACTCGTTTCTCTCCTTTTCTTTATCATCTGCTAATCAATCCATTTATAGGTTTGGAGTAAATTTATAAAGCTGGATTGAAAATAAAGATGCAGTATAATAAAAAATGAATATTTTAATTTAATAATAAAAAAAGATAAGAATTTTAATTTTAAAAAGGAATATTTTGATGTTTTAAATTGTGAATTAGAAATGATTGCTTATGTTGAAAATTTAAAGTTTTTTTATTTTTTTAAATTTAAAGTTTTTTTATTTTTTAAATTTTTTGGGTTTAATTTTTTAGGTTATAAATGTGTTATAATCGTGTTAAAGTTGTCACAGATATTTAATAATCATGTTAATTGTGTCGTGTTGTGTTAACGTTTATTTGTGTTTAATGTAATCGTGTCGTGTTGTAATCATGTTGACACGAACACGACACGTAATACGATTTGCCAGCCCCACTTGTTTGTAGGGAAGATTTGACTTGTGAAGTTTTTTAGGGTGTTTGGAAGACTTGACTTGTGGAGTCTTGTGGAGTTTTTTGAACTATAAATAGTGTAAAACTGTTACATGTTACAATAAAAAAAAAATTCAATATATATATTAAATATTAAATATTAAATATTATTAAATATTTAACATTTTAAGATTATCATTTCCACAATATATTAAATATTATTTCAAATTAATTAAAGAAAAAATAATTCAAAATGTTTAAATAAATACTTTAATTAAGCAAATACTTTGATTGTTTTGAGAGTTTTTAAGATTGACTTTATCTATTATTTAGGTTTAATAATATTTCAAATTGTATTTAATAAAGGTTAAGAATGATAGTTTTACCAACTGTTTGGCAACGGTTCTCACCACACGGTTCTTACCACAAGCTCAATTATAACAGTGTAAAGCTCTCAAATGCTACAGTAATAATAAAAAAATTGTTACAGTATAAAGCTCTCACATGTTACAATAAATGTGATTCTAACGAACTGTTCCCACCACCCTTCCAAACATCCTATAGTTTTTTAAATTTCAAGGATATTTTGTGTAAGATTTTGAAAACTCAAGGGATGTTTTGGACATTTTACAATAAAAGATGCAAACGTGTATTCTAACAAAATATAGAAGTTGTTTTGGGTGTTTTTTATATTTTAAATTTATAGGTCAACTTCTAGTTTCGTTTGGAACGCGTTCGTTCATATCACTTCTTCTTCTTCTTCTTTTTCTTTTTTAATTAAAAAATTCATCTCCTTTCCAAAACCTCGAAAATTTCAATCCGCCTCCCCCCACAGTTTATATAACCTGCAAACCCTGCACAATGTTCAACAGTTCTCACAATTCTTCATTCATTATCTCTTCTTTCTAATTCAAAAAATCCTTTCTTCGTTTACAAGAAAACCAGTCTCAATATATATATATATATGTACACTATATATATATATATAAATATATATAGATTTCACAATATCTGTTCACCGCCATAACCCACGTTCTCATCGTGCACTCCATCAATTTAGCCATGGAAGAAGTCCGAGAACAACAACAACAACAAGAGAAGAAGCTTCCAGAAGAAAGCATTGACGAGTCGGACAGTATTAATATTAATCTGGAAGAAGTGGAAGAGATAATCGGGTACAGATTCAAGAATAGGGAGTTATTAGAAGAGGCCTTCACGCACGCCTCTTTCTCTCCCGGAAACTGCCACTCCTACGACCGGCTGGAGTACGTCGGCGACGCCGTTTTGAACCTGCTCTTCTCTAAGGAGCATTTTTTACTCTATCCGGAGCTCTCTTCTGGCCAATTGACTCGACTCAGAGCCTCCAATGTCGACACCGAGAAGCTCGCCCGCGTCGCCATCAGGCACGCCCTCCATCGCTTTCTCCGCCACAACATGCCTCTCTTGAAGGATCAAGTGAGTCATTTCTTGTTTCTTCTGTTTGTGTAGATTTCTAATTTTTTGGTTTGGTTTGTTTGTTTTTGGTAATGATGTCTTTGGTTAATTGATTTATTGCAATTTGTAATTTTTTTTTGGTTAAAAGATGAAAATTTATGCTGCAACTCTGTGTTAAATTTTTGGTATATGACGTTAGAGTTAGGAAAATGGGCAGGACTTGAAAGCTGCTTTTGGTTTTTTAAATTTAAAAGCAGCTTTTAAAATTGTTTATACGATATAAACTTATATCATGATATTTTCAATCCGCGTTAAAAGAGCGTGCGAATGGCAAATTTTAGTATTGAAGTAGGAAATTTAAATCTAACATATGTTATACATAAATTTAGTATTAATGTGTGTTTAGAAAGTATGGTTAAAACTAAAATTTTTGAATTGAAAACTATAGCATGTGAGAGCTTTGTACTTTAACAACCGAAAATTTTAGTTAAAATTGATTTTGTCAAATACTATTATAATATATGCCAAATTTTCACATTTGATAGTTTATGTGTTTACTTTTTTATTTAATAATACATTGATATTTGTAAAGTTATTTCAACATTATAAAATTTACTTTTATAATTTTCAAAGCTTAACAATCATGAAAAAAAAAAGATATACATTTAAAATAACATTATTTATTAGTGCAGAAAAGAAAATAACAAATCAACTGTCTTTGGTGCTAAATATAATATTAATTGATAATAATATTTGCATTGGAGACCGCCTAACTTTCATCATAATATTTTTAGAGTAATTTCGAGAAATCTGTAATTACTATTATTTTGAGAGAAATATTCCATTGCTATAACAAGTTCTGGCCTTGTTTTGCCCTCGGTATTTCCCATGTATAATCTATTCACTATTATTTTGATACAATTAGATTGGATCCTTTCCTCTTTGGGAGCATGAACATATTGTTTTAATATTAGGAAAAAAAAATCCGATTTAGTTCAACTTGTCTTATTGGACTTGTACAGATTGAGAAGTTCACCCTTGATATCTCAGAATATCCTCTGCACTCCTGTGGTCTTATTGACGTGCCAAAAGTTCTAGCGGATATTGTTGAATCCGCAATAGGAGCTGTTTTCATAGATAGCGGCTCCTCGTTGGACACAGTCTGGACTGTAATTCTCTATTTCTCCATCTGTCTCACTTATTCTTACTATTCTTTGCATGTGTTTTCAAAGCCTTGCTAAAAACGTTCAAGAATATTAATAAGACAACATCATAAGACATTTAAAAGGCATTTATTGTTATCTATATAGAACATTTTAATAGCATATGAATCTGATCAAAATTAATGAGTTATGATTGCCATCCAAGTACTGGTATTTATATTTGTGTTAATATATATTAGACTGACTCAGATGACTGGTCTAAATTTTGGTGTCAAATGACGTCTAACCAAACATGTTTACCTTCCATTTAGCACATCGGTTCGAATTCTTCAGTTACAAGTTTAAACCGTCCATGGTAAACCCTTGGTTATTACAAGGTAAAACTCTAAGCAGATACTATGTTTGAACTAAACATGGTTCAAACCAAACCACTCTCTTAAACACCCTATTAGTCAGGTTGTTTAATGAACTTAAACAATAATGTAGTAGAAAAAAATTTTAAATTTTTTAAATAGCATGACATGTAACTTTGAACACCGACATTTAAATAGGTCATTTTAGTATTTGTAAGGAACTTGAATTCCACATTATTTAAATGTAGAAATAAATATAAACTTCTAAGTGAAAGTAAAATAAACCCAAATCCTATATCATTTTGGTTTATTTAACCCTTTACAATATTAGTTGTAAATCCACGTGAACAACTGAATTATGTTTTTATGTTTAACTTCTAGATCGATACTTGTATTCAATTAGCATGTGATTTTTCATATCAACACAAAAATTTGGATATTTAGTCACCTTACACAAAATGATATTTATACGTATTGTCTTTTTGTTAGCAGGTGTTTAAGGGTCTATTGGAGCCCATAATCCGCCCAGAAACAATGAAGAGGCACCCAGTTACAGAGCTCTATGAAATGTGCCAAAAAAATAATGTGAAAGTAAAATTTGTTGATTTATGGGCCAAAAACATGGCATTTGATGTTTTTGTCAATGGACAACTTGTGGGAACAGCTAGCTATGGGCTTAAGAAAGAAGTTGCCCACAACAGAGCGGCAAAAAATGCTTTGGACAACATAGTGAAAATTCTAGGTGAAAAAGAAAACAATGAAGGCCAGGATGTTTCCAAGTTAGCATGTATATTAGACGATCTCAATGCAAATAAATCTTAACTTGTCACATATAAGATATATATATATATATATATTACACGTAAATAAAATGATACGACCAGCTTAAATTCTTGGCCTTGTGTTTTGATCAAGAGACCGAAAAAAAAGAAGATAAAAGTTAAAAAAAAAAATTGTGTGGGAGGCTCTAATTTTGTTGTTTCTTATTGTTGTCTCGATTATTATCCTATTCCCTAATTAAATATGAATATCTTTTTAAATCTTTATATTAAGGGTGAATACGAGAAAAAAAAAAAAGTATTTCATTTACCTCTTCTCCTCTCTCGCTTTAGTAAATTATAGAGGTCATCTTCATCTTCATACAGAGTTATTCTCAATGTTATC
>CAMOHE010045673.1:0-50404 GCA_946598075.1 Artocarpus hirsutus | reverse complement strand
ATATATATATATATATATATATATATATATATATATATATATTACACGTAAATAAAATGATACGACCAGTTTAAATTCTTGGCCTTGTGTTTTGATCAAGAGACCGAAAAAAAAGAAGATAAAAGTTAAAAAAAAAATTGTGTGGGAGGCTCTAATTTTATTGTTTCTTATTGTTGTCTCATTGTTGTCTCGATTATTATCCTATTCCCTAATTAAATATGAATATCTTTTAAATCTTTATATTAAGGGTGAATACGAGAAAAAAAAATAGTATTTCATTTACCTCTTCTCCTCTCTCGCTTTAGTAACTTATAGAGGTCATCTTCATCTTCATACAGAGTTATTCTCAATGTTATCTTCTTTTCCATAAAATCTATTTCTCACTTTTCGTCTTCTGCACATGACTTCGCCCGAAAAGATCACTGGAGCACTATCCAAGAACTCCATTAATAAGCTCCCTCACTATCTACTCTAGCTCACCGTCTCCCTTATTGACTAAACTAATTAAATCCCTAAAGCTTATGTTACATGGCTTAGAAACTAATATTTTCTAGGCCTGTTCGTTTTATTCCGCTTGTCTTTTTTCCCCTTCTTCTCTACCATCCATATCAAGATTTTTTTTGGGCTTTTTAAGCCATATCCGCTTTCAATGAAAATTGCACCAAATAACATTTTTTTAAAACTTCAAGAAACAAAAAACTACTACACATTATAATTTATCATAGCTACGCTATTTGTCTCAAATATTTTAAAACGTATTATTTACTTCTAAAAGTTTTAAAAAGTATTATTTGTTTCTTTCTCCATATCCGAATACTCTAAAATATATGGTAAAATCTTATTCCTTTGATATTAGCTGGATTGCTTACAAGCCTGTTGTGATCGTTTACTTTTGCTAAAGCGGCTCTCTGTCCTCAAACTATCCTTCTAATCATCATTAGCCGTGTCCTAAGCTATATAAACTCCAGCCATATACTGCAGGTCCTTAAAGTTGGAATGTTTGCAGAGTCGCCTTTCGTAGAGGTTGTCAATTGTGGAATGAATAATTGGTTTAATTTTGTAGAAAATGAGAAATATTATAAGAATGAGACATAGGGGATATTGTGAATCTTGTGGTTTAAAGGGGATCTGCATTTTTTTTTTTTTTCCCATCAAACGCCTGCAAAAAAATTTTTCAGCTTATTTTTTCAAGTTTTGTTGTTGTAATTCTACTTTAAGGATCTCTTCATAAAAAAAAAAAAAATTGTCTAAGGATACTTTTATCAAATCTTAAAGAAATATAATGAGAAAGATAATGTGACTATAAAGTAAAATGAAATGATAAAAATGAGTATAACAAAACTGTTTCTATCTAGTGTCTATTTGTCTATTTGATGGTGAAATGGTAAACAATCAAATTACCTCCTAGTGTCTATTAAATTTATGAATAGGAATTTAATCAATTAAATGACTAAACAGTCCTTTTACATAATTAATTAACTATTAACTTAAAACATTGGAATAACCAAGGGTGTAATATTAAACAAATTAATACTAATACTTTTTCGTATTCCATATATTTTGTTGGACCCACAAACTATCATAATTAATTTTACAAGGAAACACATGATTTGATAGGAGAGTAATCCTAATTTCTATTTTCCTTTTCATGCAGAGTAAATAAGCCCTAAAGAAAGAAGAAGAGTCAATTTAAAGAACATAAAATTAGAGAATCTGTCAACTTGACTTATCTTTTTAGTTTTGTGTCATTATTGTAAAATTTTGTTAACGATCTAAAATTAGAGAATCTATCACTTGGACTTATCTTTTTTGTTTTGTGTAATTATTGTAGAATTTTATTCTTTTTAAGTTAGGTATATAATAAAAGATATGCCCGACCTTACTACATTTCCTAAAATGTATTAATTTGTATTATTAGTTTTTATCTACAGTTAGGTAAAAGGGACACTACTACATAATAAAACATGGCATTTAATGTTTTTGTGGATGACCAACTTGGAACTGCTAGCTGTGTTATTAAGAATGAAGTTGCCTACAACAGAGCATCAAAAAATGCTTTGGATAACGCGGTGACAATACTAGGTGAAAATGAAAGCGCTCCGGACTAAAATGTTTCTACAATCAAGTTGAGACTTATGTTGGATCATTTAAATATAAAATACATCTTAATTCGTCACATTTTTGTGATTTTTTTCATGTTTTAAGATATATAATATATAAATAAAATGATATAACTAATCTAAATTCTTGTGCTTTATTTTTTTCCTTTTTCTACACATTTGGATCGATAGGTCGAAAAAATCCTATAAAATAGTCATTTTAATCAAATAAAAGAAGCTATGTAGAGATCTTGTTAAATATTCACAAAATAGATAAATTAATACAAATGAGGAAAAAAAAGAACCTAATATTTCTTCCTGCTTTTCATCTCCCTCGCTTTAGTAACTATAGGTAAAAGCTCTTATCTTCATCGACATACCAACTTATTCTCAATATTTATCTTTGTGTTCATGTTCATCTGTCACGCCCCATAGACCGAGAGATAAAGTGGCAGATTAATTCGTTTAATTGATTTAAATTTATTAAGTTAAAATTTAATTATTTTAGGATTAAGTTAAATTTTAATTAAAAACACAAATTAAAGAATTTGATTAATTATGAAAAATGTGACAATATAAACCTTTTAAAACGATTATTATAATAATAAATAGACAAGTAGAAAATAAAATAAAATAAGATACATAAAAGGGAATATGTGTTGAGTCTCACCCGGCCTACAACTTGTGCACATACATAGTATCGATAATAATTAAACTACAACCATAATCCAATATAGAAAAAGAAGTTAAAATGATACATGCCTTGTTTAATTGATACAAATAACCAACTCAGGGTCTTATACTGCTTGCGAGTCCGGTCAGTGGACTCTCCGTCGATTCTAAGCTGGATTCCACCTAGAGATGAATGGTTTGAAAACACGTAAAAGGTAAGCGAGAGGTTGAGTATGATTAGGTTATAAAAACATTTAATTTGAATATAAAATTTATTATTCAAGAAATATTTAGAAAATATAATTAAATGGATAAATAAATTCAATAAAGAATCGATCTTACCAAAAACCGTTTATTGTTCAACCAGAAAGGATGTTATTATCTTTTCTTAGGCAAACCATATATTTTACCACCGTAGTGGCCCAGCTGAGTTTTAGGACCTGCCTCCAAAGTCGTACTTTATACGACCCGATCTCTGAGTATAGCACCATGCCCATCTATGCAGTTCCATAGTTATAAAAACTCATTTTACAAAGTATTTTCATTTACATTTATTATGTGGTTCATTATGAAAATTACCTTATTCTACTATTTATGAAAACAACTAATAAAAATCTCTTTTCAACCATTCAATTGAAAATATTTTGAAAAAAATCATTTTGAGGCCAAAAATCATTTAAAAACTTGGCTACCAAGAAAGGGGTAGAAGTCCTACCTCAATATCTATGAGGATGTCCAATACCGTAGTCCCGATCCATTATACGTTAGCTCCACGGAACTACCAAAAACTTAAAATATAAACTAAGTTTATCAATATCTAGCTTAGGATATCCTATACTACTAAGCTATCTCATAGTGTCCTAGTGTGCCATTGTGTTTATAAAATCATATTATAAGGTTAAAATCTCAATCTGAGTTCAAAATAGGAAAAATGGGCGAAAAATAACAAATTTTTACAAATTCTGGTTGCTTATCGGTTTCCCTGGTCCAGTCTGCTGAACTGTGTAGTTCGGCCTACTGTTAAGCAGGACCAGCTTGCTAAACTGTTTCCAGGTTCGGCCTGCAAAACTGAAAAATTCTAAAATTTTTCAAAATTCAAGTCTCGGCCTCCCCGAGCTTAAATCCTCATTTTCAACCTGTTTTCTAAATTCCCAAGCATTCAAAACATTCATAGAAGATGAAAAAACATAGCAGGACACTTTTAAACTAATTTAAAGAAGATTTGTATAGAAAAATTCAAAGAAATCTGAAAATGAGAAAAATAGAGAAAAAAAGAAAAACTTGATTTGAATTCATTTTTCATCAAACTAAGCTTAGATTCTAGATGTTTTGAGTTCCACTAACTTAGATTCAAGGTTTTCTAAGCTTTAAGAAGCTCAAATTTCAAAATGTAAAGAAAATAGAAAAAATTGAAAAATTTTAAAATTTTGAAAACTAACCTTGAATTGGACGTTTGAGGAAGATTTAAAGCTTAAATCCTAGTTCTTTAGCTTCAATCAAGCAAGAGAAAGACCCGAGTTTGAAGTTTTTGAATCAAAATTCGAAAGACAGAGACGAGAGAGAGTGGCAGCGAGTGAGAGAAAGAGAAAGAGAGATAAAGAGTGCTGAGAGAGAGAGAACGAGAGTGAGGAAGAGAGTGAGGGAGAGTGAGATTTAAATAAAGAGGAAGGGAGGTGGTTTTCAACAAGAAAACCGTGTGCAGCACACAAATTTCAAACAGAATGTATTTAAAATTTGTCAAATTGTTTTATTTCAAAATTCAAAATAACAAATAAAACAACTAAAATAATTAAAATGATTTTAAAAATCAAGTTAATTAGAAAATCATTACAAAATTTTTATATTAAAGTCAAATTACAATTTAGCATACTAATCCACCATCTTTCACACTAATATTACTTAATTAATTTCAGGACGTAACATCATCTTCATAATTCTAACTCTCAGTCTTCATCTTCTACATGACTTCGCTGGAGATTATCATTGGAGCACTTAATTTTTGTTAAAGAATTCCGTTACAAAGCTCCCTAACTATCTAGTATCTACCCTAGCTCTCTGCCTCTAACTCATGTCACATTGCTTAGATGTAGTTTATTGGGTGTTCTTTTCTTTCTTTGGTTCATATTTATTATTTTAGACATATTTCTTTTGGTATCTTTTGCAATTTTTAATTTTTATTAGCAAATTAGAGTGAAAGGTGTGATAGAGGATGAGTCGATTTATAAATGTCAACTTAATTGAGATGTGTTAATTTTCATATCAATTATCTCTTCCCATTATTATTATTTTTTATTATTATTTCAAAAAAGGGCCTTATCCTAAGCTATATGTAATCTCTAGCGAAATATTTTAAGTCTTTGAAGTAATCCTCAACTATAAAAAAAAATTTTGAGTCCTTGAAGTTGGTGTGTCTGCTCTCATCTTCCGTAGAGATTGTTGACCGTGGAATGGATTTGAATTTTTTAATATGTCGTTTCCCGTTCTAGACTTTTTTTTGGTATATATGCACCTCATTTACCATTAACCCAAATAAATCTTAATTTACATTTTTCAGGTGTCGAATCTGGGACCTAAAACACCTTTTACTACCCTCCTGGGGCTGGGCTAATCCCAGATGGTTGCCGGTCTAGGCTTGTCATAGGGCCGATTGGGCGCAGCCAGTCCTTGTGGTCGTTGGGGCCCAGACCTTCTGAAAGAGTTAGGAAAGGCCCAGAGCCTTCGCGAACTACCCGAAAGAAACTCTGTGGAGGGAAGAAAACCAGCCGTCAGAAAAAAAAAAAAAAACCATTTTCGGTCTCAAATCTGATCAAACAAGGACTTCTCTTAAACTCAACCAAAAAAAAAATCCTCATTCCTTACGTTGCAAGGACGATCACATAGACGGCAGAGATTATATAAACCCAAGGCAAGAAGAGAGTAGAGAGAGAGGTTTTTTAGAGAGAGAGAGAGAGATGGATTTCGAGCTGAGGAAAGCGAGAGAGAAGCTGGGGAAGGAGCAGAGAGAGCGGAAAGAGAAGGCGAGGCTGAAGGTGGAGAGGGAGAGGAAGGCCAAAGAAGAGGCCAAGAAGCAAAGGGACGCCATTGAAGCCGCTCAGAGATGCAGACGCCTTGATGCCCTTGAAGCCCAGCTCAAGGTCTTTCTCTCTCTCTTCGTGATTTCAATTTCTCGGTTCTTTCTACGATTAGTTCTGGTTTTTTGATTTCTATGTGAACTTGCGACTGAATTCGATTTCTTGTTTTGGAGATTTCGATCGAACTTTCAAGCATGAAATCGGAATTTTGATCATAAAAAAAAAAAAAAGTCTGATCTTTTTCTCCACTTCTTTGCGTGTGTGTGCCTTTCTGGAAAAGTCACGATATTGATGATAATCTATTTGAATGAATCTGGAAAAGAATTCTCTTCTAAGCTTTTTCAATTAAGGGTGAACATTTATGAATTTACAGGAGACTAATGCTTCTTCAATTGATTGTTCTACAAAGTTTGATTCCAATAGTAATAGGAATTTAGAGGTTGCTTGTCCCCTTTCAAGTTATTTTCAGTTTGTTTAGACCAAAAGGCAAACAAATAGAGGAAGAAAGACAAAACTTGGTATTTATTTTAGTTTTGTTGTGAATTGGAATTTGCCCAACTTCCCAGTCTTTGGGATGATGTTTAACACAATTTACCTTTTGTTTTCTCAATGATTAATGCATGTTTATCCTTTTTCTACATGTTTGATTGTTGGTTTTGATTATTTTGTGTTGGCATTCCAATTCACCATCTTTTAATGCTTCTCCAGGCTGATCAACAAACGCAAGAAAGCTTACTTGCTGGGAGAGGAATCGTCTTTTATCGTCTGCTGGAAGCTGTACCGTATCAAGGTAATGGAGATAAGATCAAGCTGCCACCTTCTTGCTTCCAGGAATTGTCTGATCAAGGGGCTTTTGATAGGGGACCACTGTACTTCCATCTGTCTTCCATTAATGAAGAAGGATCTTCAAACGTATATGCTGCTGATCAGGAAAATCGCTGGACCACTCATTCAGGCGTTTTGGAGTTCACTGCAGAGGAAGGTTCTGTTGGGCTTCCTCCTCATGTGTGGCAGAATTTATTTGCAGCAGATACATTAAAGACTCATCTGATTGAAGTTCGTTATGTTTGGCTACCAAAAGGAACTTATGCCAAACTTCAACCTGATAGAATTGGCTTTTCAGACCTGCCCAATCACAAAGCTATCCTTGAGACTAGCCTTCGGCAGCATGCTACCCTTTCTCAAGATGACATATTCACGGTCAATTATGGGGAGCTCACGTACAAGCTACGAGTGCTGGAGTTAAAACCTTCTTCGAGTGTATCTGTCCTCGAGACAGATATTGAAGTCGACATAGTCAGTCCTGATTCAGCTTCAGAGAGGACAGAGCAGCATGTCTTAAAGCCACTCACATTTGGAAAACCAGAACGTGGAATGGTTGATGAAGGAAACTACGTGTACTACAAATTTTCTGTGGACAATGATACTTGGGAGAAAGTGTCTTCTGGGGCTTCCCGAGTTGAGGTAAGGATAGAAGCCGAGACTGATGGTGGAGACACTGATCTCTATGTGTCCAGGCATCCTCTTATATTTCCAACTCAACACCAACATGAATGGTCTTCCTACGACATTGGTTCAAAGACCTTGATCCTTGGTTCTACAGATAATAACTTCACAGTGGGTAGTTATAGTATTGGGATTTATGGCTTTAAGGGTAAAACTAAGTACCATTTATCAGTGAGTGTTCAGGATGACTGTAACCGTACGGTTGGTCAACACACTGTGTCTTCCTCTTCATCTATGGAGGTGGATACTGCAGAGTGCAAGAATTGCAAGCGACACATACCTATTCGGAGTGTAGCATTGCATGAAGCCTATTGCAGCAGACACAATGTTGTTTGTAAGTATGCAGGATGTGGAGTTGTTCTTAGGGTGGAGGAGGCCAAGAACCATGTGCATTGTGATAAATGTGGGCAAGCTTTTCAGCAGGGGGAAATGGAAAAGCACATGAAAGTTTTCCATGAGCCACTTCGCTGCCCCTGCGGTATAGTTCTTGAGAAGGAACAGATGGTGAGCAATACATTTCCTACCCCTTTCCTTTTTGCACCTTTCTACTTCATTACCTATGTTTTTTTTTTTTTTGGGTTTTCCCATTCCGATTTTTTTGACGTTTGAGCTAATACATGCATTTTGGTTTGATCTCTATAAGAATGAAAATTGTCTAAGTTCCATTTTGGATCCCGGAAAAGCAGCATAACCAATAGTTGTTGCCCTGGTTCCAAGCTTAATTCATTTCTTCTAACCAAAATAGGTGTTTGCATTGACCCTTAAAAACCTCGGAAGCATTAACAATTAGAAGAAAAGAAATAAGTTTCATTACTTGCTTTGAGTTGTGGGATTCTTTACACGCTTTGATACGAAATCTTTATTCAGTTGTATTAAAGTTCCTAAAACGATCTTATCTTGGGATCATGAAAAGCAGAAGACTGAAACTTGATTTCAGAAGCTATTAGAGGGAAAAAAAAATGTCAGAAACTTCCAAGAAGTTTCCTTTTAAAATTAAAAGAGGATCTTGCAGATAAACGAACTTGCAATTTCTTTTAGTCAGCAACTTGCTTTTCCTTTAAATTGCAATAACATCTCCTTTTCGTTGTTTTCTTCAGGTGCAACACCAGGCCTCGTCTTGTCCCTTGCGTCTGATTGTGTGTAGATTTTGTGGGGACATGGTTCAAGCAGGATGTTCTGCTCCAGATGCTCGAGACAGATTGAGAGGATTGACTGAGCATGAAAGCGTTTGTGGGTCAAGGACCGCTCCATGTGACTCATGCGGTCGTTCTGTCATGCTGAAGGATATGGACATCCACCACATCGCCGTCCACCAAAAGAACTAATGCCACGTAGTTGCCAAAGAAGACAGCCTGTTCGGTTGTTGTACTTTCCGGTAGGAGCATTGCTGAGCAATCATCAAAAATCTGGCCGGAGAAGGGTTGGGAGAAAGTGTGGGTTGGAGGAAACAGAGAAGTGGTGGTTGTGATTTGTGTGTGGAACTGTGGTAAAAATATTGGGAAAGTAATTGTCTGTGCACCTGAAAGAGCCAATCTTATTGTCTCTGCGCACCGTATATCTTATTTACTTGATATAATACAATATTTGGCAGGTTGGTTGGACGAATCAGGGTTCATATTTGGTTTCGCCTCCCTCATTGTCTTCCTTGACGGTTTTTCTGTGAAGTGAGTATTTTACATTAGATACAAAAAAAAAAAAAGGGAGCTTTTTTAATGGACGCTAGTAACAAGATTTGATTGAAGGAAGAGTTGGTGTTGCTCACGCCACAAGTGATCTCATTTGTGCATGTAGAATAGTATATGTATTCACGTAATATTTGGAGGGTGAATGAGAAACATACTATTTTTTTTTTTTTGTTTTATTTCTTTGATCCAATAAAGTACACCTGCGCCTTTTTCGGCTCCATTAAAAGAAGGCTCTATTACACCAAGAGACCATTTTGGTTATACGAGGAAACTGGTTAGGTCCATCATCTTATCCTGCCTGTTACTCTTTTTTTATTCTCATGGAGGTTGAATGAGGAAGGTGGTGTAGGTCCAAAATCTTATCCTACCGGATATCTTGTCTTTAACTTCGCATAGCTTATAAACTAAAATAACAGCAACAACAACAATAATAATAACAATAATAAAAGCATTTCTTGTTGTATAAATAGAAATTCTCATGGGAAGTACCCCGTATGGTTGAATGAGTAAAATGTTGTAGGTCCAAAAAGGAACCACAAAGCGTTCTGTACCAGTCTGCCAAATAAAGGGGGAAATGGTTAATGATGATTGATGGGTAGAAGAGTAGCTTTACTAATTTACTTGGTGCCTCGGTTGACAGGCTGGATTGAATTGGATGAATTGGATTATAAAGTTAGAACAAGATCAGATTGGATGGATATTGTTGGATTAGACTAAATTAAAAATAATTATTTTTTAAAATCAATTTATTAAACTAATTATCAAATCTAAGTAGAACAAAACTCCATATTAAAAAATTAAAAACATGAACTTCTCCTAAAAAAAAAATCAAATGAAATCCCATTAAAAAATAAATAAACTGAGTTTTGCACAGATGAAGGCACTAAAATTTTCGGTCGTATCTCTTGTTTTTATTTCTTTTATTTTGTCATATTGTTGATTTTTTTTGGTTGTTTTTCACCAACTCCATCTTCCCCATTTTGTGAGTTTGTGCGTCAATGGTCTAGGCAAGAAAGGGACTACTGAAGGCCAAGGCTATAGATGACTTGCTTTAGATCTGGGCAAGAAAGGGGTCTATGTTTGGATTTGGGCAAGAAAGCGGTGCCAGTTGCCATAACAGGGGAAGAGGAGGAATTTGGTTATTGTCAGGGGAAGGATCTTCATCGTCGTCGTGGGGGAAGCGGAGCTCTGTCGCCGTTGC
The DNA here is from genome assembly GCA_946598075.1 of Artocarpus hirsutus. Taxonomy (NCBI): domain Eukaryota; kingdom Viridiplantae; phylum Streptophyta; class Magnoliopsida; order Rosales; family Moraceae; genus Artocarpus; species Artocarpus hirsutus. The sequence continues at coordinate 40,170 of CAMOHE010045673.1, read as the reverse complement.
CATTGCCGAAAGGAGAGGGAGTAAGGCGTCCTCACCGTTGCCGTCGCTAAGGTCATCCTCACTATCGCTGTCGTGAATATTGTCGTCTGTTGGAGTTGGCTTGCTTTGGGAGGGTGATTTGGGGAGAAAATTTTAATCCCAGACATGAGATTATTAATCCCACCTATTTTGGGAGGATTAATTCTTTATCTGGTCAACAATAAGCACCAAACATAAAATTAAGACTATATATCTTAGTCACAAATTTTTTTTTGGGTAAAAACCATCCGGTATTCAGACTCATTACATAGAGACACAAACATATAAAAAGGGTCTCTCAATTTTAACGAGAGTAAACTTGACTAATTTAAATTCGAGTCAGATTGGACCCATACAAGAGAAGCTCTCCCAGCAAGATTTAAACTTGAAACTTTGTTTAAAGGAGTATGGCCTTGAGGAAACGACACTTTTTAATTTACTTGTAGTTTAAAACATGAAAAATAAGAAAAGCAAAACAAAAAGAACGACCAAGTGGGGAGGGGGCTTTGGCCGATGAGAAGGATTTTGTATAAAGAGTCATGTTTGAGTGGTTTAGCTTTAGGTGTGTTAATGACCTGTATAAAAAAAGTAGAGCACTTTTTCCGGTGCGGTTTTATTGGTGCACTCTTTGAAAAATTATTATTATTTTTAAATTTAATGGATGGAAGATAATATTTATCTATAGATATCTTTTTTGGTTATTAAAAAAATTGTCTTTTAATATTGCATGGTATTTGATAATACGAGTTAAAATTAATCTATCAATTTTTATCCTAAAATTTCTCCACCATTTTCTTTCTATCCAATTTTCTTTTATACTAAACAGAGGCTAAAACTTTTGATTGTTACAGTATAAAACTCTCTTATGTTATAGTATTTTTAACCCAATATTAATTCAAACTATTGATTAGAACAATAATCAAACACCTTATAAAATATTCCTCTGTTTATTAACTAGATTAGATTAATGCTTTTGCCAATGATAATGGACAATGTCTCACACCTATCAATATTGTCTAAATAATAGCTTGCAAAGATAACCCACCATGGCACCAATAAATGGTCTTCACATGCGTTCGTCTGACTTCTAATCTGTTCTTCTGTTATGGTCCATTTGTGTACATTGATGAAAAAGATAAACGATTTGCTAATTTGATTGCACCTTATCATCATGCAAAATTCATTCGTCAAAAACTATTATGCTTTGGTAAAGTAACGGAAACGAATCGAAAGCTCATCAGTTTTTCAACGTATGAATTTACATTCCTTGCAAGAAATTCTAACATTGGTCATGAGTCTCGTGACAAAAAAATGAAAATGAAAAGTTTACCATTATGACGTGCATGTGTTTTACTATTTTTCTAATAGGAAAAGCACTCAAAATATTCCTTAAAAAAACTCAAATATATCTTTTGTGTTTATAAAGAAAATAATCAAAATACCCTTGAAGTAATTAAATTAAAAAAAATTAAGAAAAAGTTACAATCATGGCGTGCATGCGTTTTCCATATTTCCAATAAGATCAAAGTAGAAAAATAATAAAAATGACCCAAAAAAAAAGAGAAAGAGTGCACTTTTATGCCACAAGAAGATTCTCTCTTTATGGTAGCCCTGAAAGGAATTTAGAAAATGAAGAAAAATGACATCTCCTGTAATAAAAATACTATAATAGAGGAATAAAACCGGATCTCGTATTTCTTGTGCATTTAAACATAGATAAGAGGGAAACCCCTTTAAAGAAACCACCGTCTATAACACGCAAAGATTTCATTCCTTCCTTTAACAAAGCAATTAATGAAAATTAAACACAATTTTGGGATAACCATTAGCAATTAAATCATAAGATCAAATTCCTTACGTTGCTTTCTTAAAAACATAGCATAGCATATCTGCCTTAATCAGAAAGGAAACAAGAGAAAAACAAAAAGGAAAGCAGAACAATTCTCGAAAAGGAAAAGAATATCAAAAAACCTTTAACAGCAAAAAAAAAAAAATTATAACAATAATTCTAAAGGACAAGAAAGCAAAGACACCTGCGGAACATCTCACCAGCAAACATATGCGGCCATGTGTCTAATTTCCGCAGAAAAACTCATGAGAGAGAGAGCGAGCAAAAGTAGCCGTTAGAGAGAGAAAAGATTTTGTCTTATATTACCTCCTTTTCTAGAGAGAGAAAACGCCTTTTTGGAATAAAAATTGCCGACAACGAAATCCCATGTGGCCCTGGGATTATTAAAAAAAAAACATAATTTCTTTTTTTTTGAAACAAAATAATTTTACTTGTATTTTTTTAAATTTTTTTTATCCAGTTAATTTGCAGGAGAAAGGAAAACAGAAACAGAAACGGAAGCGGCAACGGTTCGTTAGCGGGTGAGGCGTCCCCGGGTGGCACCTCAGTTCAATATCAGGTGTGAACAGTTATTATATAGGAATTATGAATAAATACAAATATATATCGTTTCGCTTTCGAATTAAATATTTTCTGGTGCGTTTTTCTCTGACTTCAGCAAAGACAGCGACATTTGCTTTTTAGAGAGGACGGATTTCTCTCTCTTTCTCTTTCTGGCTCGGTTGATACTGTAATACTGTCGGATTGTAGCTTATCATTAACTTCTTTTGGCTTCCTTTGAGAATTCGAAGCAGTTCGTGAATAAACGACGTTGATTCTGAATCCTTAGACTTAAGGTTGGTTTCTTTTTTTTTTTTTTTTTTTTTTTTTTTTTGTTTGGCTATTTTTTCATTTGAGTGTGAAGGAGTACAGATGGATCCAATGCATGTTGAGAAAGCGGAGAAGTATAAGAGATGTGATTTTTATATTTGTTTTTTTTCTTTGGTGAAAAAGTTGCGTTGCTTTGATTATGAGTTTTGGAATTAGTCCTTGAATGGTGGTTATGGAGAGGATGTTCAGATGTATTCTTCTAGTTCTTTGTATCAGTGCTCTACCGTTGTTTGGTTTCCGGGAAAATGAGAAACGGAAAATCATGAAATAACAATAATATCGTTTTATATGTTTTGTTTTATTATTTTTTATTGGTAAATTTAGCAGGAATTTTATGGCGTCAAATCCATTTCGTTTTCTCCTTTTCTTGGGAAAGAAAATCGGGGGATCTCTTTGGCTTATAAATAAAAATAGGAAGGTTCATGGGTTTTCTCTGATTCGGACTTGACTGGAATATTTATCAAAGATTTTTTTTTTTTTTTTGAGGAAAATTTTGGAGCAAATTTTCATTCGCTCAAACGTACGACCTTTTTTTTTTTTTTTTTTTTCATGAATAGATTAAACTTGTAAATGTTGATTTCAAGCTATCGTAAATTTGTCCACTTTACTGCTGTCATTTTTAAGAACGTTATGAATTGTGACATAAAGTCTTAAATTTGAGAAATTAAGGTTGTTAGAAATTATTTATATATTTATTTATTTGGATTGTACTATATCATATGAAATTTTAGCTTGGGGTTTTCTGCACGAAATGTCAAATAGAAGAGAAATATAATTCAAATTCACACTAAATATGGCCTTGTTTCCTCATCCACTTGAGCTTTTTTTTTTTGGCCCAAAGTCTTACCAGTTTATCATTTTCAAGCTCATTTTTTTTTTCTGTTTCTATTTTTCAACTAACAGAAGAAGCATCAATTTGTGAGTCCCTGAAGTGGTGATATGGCTACACTGAGTGATATAGCAGTTGGAGCAGCTATAAATATTCTCAGTGCATTTGTTTTTTTTATTGCATTTGCCATACTCCGGATTCAGCCCATCAACGACAGGGTCTACTTTCCGAAATGGTATCTTAAAGGCTTAAGGAATAGCCCATTGCGTGGAGGCGCATTCATAAACAAGTTTGTCAATTTGGACTTCAGGTCCTATGTCAGGTTTCTGAACTGGATGCCCGCCGCACTGCAAATGCCGGAACCCGAGCTCATAGATCATGCAGGACTAGACTCTGCTGTTTACTTGAGAATTTACTTGATTGGGTAAAAATCTGTCTACTGGTCTTAAATCGTCTAGTTCCTCAAAATGCAGTCTCACTTTGCCAACATATACATCTCTCTTTGTTGTCTTATTAGGCTTTGTTCTCTATTCAAAGTGCAGGCTTAAGATTTTTACTCCTATTGCATTCCTTGCTTTTGCAATCATGGTTCCAGTCAATTGGACCAATGGCACCTTAAAGGTTTCAAAATTAGAATATAGCAACGTAGATAAGCTGTCCATCTCTAACGTTCCTATTGGATCACACAGGTAATTTCCAGTCGATTTTATAATATTTCTCCTTCATGGTGATATGCTAGTTGTGAACCTATGTAAGGTTGCTTAAGAATTCACTTACCATGTAATTACATCAAACGAAATCCAGATTGTAATCTATTATCTCCTTTTTTTTTTTCCAAATTTGTTTCAGATTCTGGACACACTTGGTTATGGCTTATGCTTTTACATTCTGGACGTGCTACATACTGAAGAAGGAATATGAGAAAGTTGCATCAATGAGGTTGCATTTCCTTGTCTCGGAACATCGGCGACCCGATCAGTTCACTGTATGTCTGGTCTCTTTACATTATTAGGCAAAATATGGCAATGCCATTGCTATGCCATAAGCAATAATAATGTATAAAGATATCCTTCCCTTATTTTTGAGGGGGCTAGCAAAATGTTAAGTTTGAAAGTGGTTCCATCATATTTCGTACTTTTACTTCTTTTCACTTGCTGTTGAGTTCAATTATTTGTTACAGGTACTTGTCAGAAATGTTCCACCTGATCCTGATGAATCTGTTAGCGAGCTTGTAGAACACTTTTTTCTGGTCAACCATCCTGATCACTATCTTACTCACCAGGTTTGATCCTCCTGTACACATTACATAGATACTTCCACATAGACAAGTTATAAGATTGCTGACCTAAAATGAAAAAAATTTTCATTCTTGGTTGCTGCAAATCCTGATTTCATGTTGTGCAAAACAAAAATTTGAATCAATGATATCATTCCAAGACAAACGCCGCTGTAATCTGTTAAAAATGTTCGAGTCATTAAATGTCCTAAGTTACTTTTTATAGAATTAAAATATTGCTTGAAAATTGTTCTTGCTTGTGATGATGGGAAAGAGAATCCAAATTTGAATATGCTTATATTGTGCATGTTAGTCCCTTTACTATGTTGACTTATTCAAATTTCCATTACATACATCTATAGTTACTATGCTTACTAAAACATTTGTGTGCAGGTCGTTTACAATGCGAACAAACTTTCACATTTAGTCAATGAGAAGAAAAAGATGCAGAATTGGCTTGATTTTTATCAACTTAGATACACCAGAAATGAATCTAAAAGGCCTATGGTGAAGGTATTGTAATAACCGGTGTTCATCGGACACCTTCCAGATTTTTATTGTTCTTTCTGGTTACTCAACCTCTCGCTTTGAAAAAGATATATGGCATCTTGCCAACTTCTTCACTTATTTATGAGAACTATTTTTGTAAGCAGACAGGTTTCCTTGGTCTATTGGGTAAGAGAGTGGATGCTATCGATTTCTATACATCAGAAATCGAGAAACTGTTAACAGAAGTAAGCAACAACTGTCCCCAAGCTTCTTGAATTTCACTTGTCTAATATGAATCTTTAGATGTCCTTTCAAACTTCCAAGAAAGTTAATCTGGACAATCACTAGGTATAATCAACATATATGTAATCTAGAATAGCATTAGTTATCTTTCCAATTTAAGTTGGCTCTGTTGAATCTTTCTATCTATATCTCCATTTTTATTCTATTAGTTTAACTCAACTTCACTTTTACTGCTTCTTTTGAGTGAAACAAAGAAGTTTATGTAGAACCATTCCATAGATTAATCGTAGTTTTCAGTTTTGATTTTAACTCATCAGTTCTACTCTTTTTCACATGACTTAGATATCCTTTGAGAGAGAACGGATAACGAAGGATCCTAAATCTGTCATGCCAACGGCATTTGTGTCCTTCAAGTCTAGATGGGGTGCTGCTGTTTGCGCACAAACTCAACAAACCAGAAATCCAACTATATGGTTGACTGAATGGGCTCCAGAACCCCGTGATATATATTGGGATAATCTGGCAATTCCATATGTTTCACTCGCAATAAGGAAGCTTATCATGGGTGTGGCCTTCTTCTTCCTTACCTTCTTCTTCATGATTCCTATTGCATTTGTACAGTCCCTAGCAAATATAGAGGGCATTGAGAAAGCAGTCCCCTTCCTGAAGCCCATTATTGAATTGTGAGTCTCTCTTTCCTCTTTCTTTTCCTTTTTCCTTTTTTATGCATTTGTCTTTTATTGCATGGTTTTGACTTTTGAATTCATGGAAGTATGTGTTTTGGTCTCATATCTAGTCTGAGTTGATCATTGCTTGCCAATTCTTGGTCCAGGGTGATTCTTTGTTGTTTAGGTTATGTTCGTCAAAAACCATATACTACGATCTTTGCTTTGATGCAGGAAGTTTATAAAGTCAGTCATACAAGGGTTCCTTCCGGGAATTGCATTGAAGATTTTTCTAATTTTTCTACCTTCGATATTGATGCAAATGTCCAAGTTTGAAGGATTTAATAGCATATCGGCTCTTGAGAGAAGATCTGCTACTAGATATTACATTTTCCAATTTATTAATGTATTTCTCGGGAGCATAATTACTGGAACTGCATTTCAACAACTGGATAAATTTATACACCAATCTGCAAATCAGTAAGTAGCTATTTATGCACTACAGCTTTTTCTAAATTTTAAAGGATATATAATATGACCTTAGGTTTATTATCTAGGGGATTAAGTTATTGTTAAGAATAAGACGCCCTAATTCTGTGAAACTGAGAACAATAAAATCATAGAAGAAAGTCAAACAAACAAGAACATACAATTACATTCACTTTGGAGCACTGTAGAAGATCAACTTTTTGTGTTTTTTCTAACCTCTCTATGTAACCCTAAAATCAGCACCCCTTTTATATAAGAAAAACTAGGGAACCAAAATTACATGTGAATTAGATCCACGTGTTCTCTTCTTGATTCTCAGACAATAATTAGGCTCCACAACTTAACAATTATAAGCTAAACTACTTTGTGTGGGGACATTAAATTATTCTTTGACATGATATCGTGGCATCAACTGGCTACTTTGTGCAGAATCCCAGAAACAATTGGTGTCTCAATTCCTATGAAGGCAACTTTCTTTATAACCTATATAATGGTTGATGGATGGGCTGGAGTTGCTGGGGAGATTCTAAGGTTGAAACCATTGATAATTTATCACTTGAAGAATTTCTTATTGGTGAAGACTGAAAAGGACAGGGAAGAAGCAATGGATCCAGGAAGCCTTGGTTTCAACACTGGAGAACCTCAAATCCAACTATATTTTTTGCTCGGTCTTGTTTACGCGGTGGTGACTCCAATCCTACTTCCTTTCATCATAGTGTTCTTTGCTCTGGCTTATGTTGTGTATCGCCATCAGGTAGGGTTTTGACAACTTTCAAGATGAAGACTTTCCTGATAATTTGCATTTTGCTCAACAACAATATACAAACCCTATTTGTGGTTCTGATTGAGGATTTGTGCTAATAATAGTCCTTCAATGAGATCTAGATCATAAATGTCTACAATCAAGAGTATGAGAGTGCTGCAGCGTTCTGGCCTGATGTCCACGGGCGCATAATAACCGCCCTTGTCGTGTCACAGTTGCTACTCATGGGGTTGTTAAGTACAAAAGAAGCTGCTCAATCAACTCCATTGCTCATAACCCTCCCGATCTTGACCATATGGTTCCATTTTTTCTGCAAAGGCCGTTATGAGCCTGCTTTTGTCACCTATCCATTGCAGGTTTGTTGAATGTTCCAGTTTTGGATTACCTTTTGGTTCAATTGACAGCATAAAACACATTGAGGTTCTTGCTTAAATATAAATACTAACACATAATTTTCTAGTTTTTTTGTTTCTTGCTTAAATATAAATACTAACACATAATTTTCTAGTTTTTTTGTTTCTTGGATCATTACCTGAAGTCTAATGGTTCCCTCACTCCCATCTCCTCTCTGGTGGGATCGCAGGAAGCGATGATGAAAGACACATTGGAACGTACAAGAGAGCCGAATCTGAACTTGAAAGGCTTCCTTCAAAACGCCTATGTCCACCCAGTTTTCAAGGGTGGAGATGACAGCGACAGCGATGTGGCTGCAGAAGACTTGAAGCAGGAGCCTGTGGTCGTCCCAACGAAACGTCAATCTCGTAGAAACACACCATTGCCAAGCAAACAGAGCGGTTCATTAAACCCCTTATTGCCCGGAGTTGATCAAGATTATTAAACATGTGTCTTCTCATCATCATCTCTTGTACATTTGCTGTTTATGGGGTTAGAACTTTTGATCAGGTGAGACTGTAAATTTACAGAAAAAAGGTAAGCGAGGATAGTTCACTATCTAGTGAAACAATATATAGAGCAGATTCTTAGAAAGGAACGTAATATAGAGCTGGGCATGTGAGAGAGGGACTCTTATTGAAAATAGTTCAACTGTCTGATATTTTTGGTCACTAATTGTCTTTTTCTCTGTGCTTGAATCAAAAACCAAAAAACATTAAAACAACTACTATAGAGTAGTTTAATGAATCAAAAACCAAAAAACACAAAAACAAAAGTGGTGCTTGACCGTTTAATGGTAGTTTTTATGATTATCAAAATATGGTTATAGTTTTTGTGAGTTTTTGACATAGGAGCAAAGAACTATGCGAAAAACTCTCTAAAAATTCAACTTAACACCCAGGCAATTACCAACTGTAAAGTAAAGATGATCATAACTTCAGATAAAAAAAAAAAATAATGACAATAAGATGGTCACCTCCATTTTTTGAAAGATTGCAAACAACCGTGAATGTCAAATGCAAAAGTTGTTTGGAAGATTCAAGCTTTATGGTCTCATTTCCTTTTTTCCACTTCTGGGTTTTCAATCATGTACTAAATAAAATTTTATCAGAAAAAGGGGAGTGTGTACTTTTTTTTCTTGGACAAAAAAAAACTTGTACGTTTTCTCAAAAAAAAATTGTACGTTTTCTTTGCTGGAAAAATAAATAAAAATTATGTACCTGGTGTGTGGACAGGGTCGGATTCGTCCCCTTGCCCCTTCGACCCACTGCAGGGGTTAACTGTAACTTTCCTTCGAAACGAAAGCAGTCTCCTTTTTTCCATGAAAAACTTTTCTTGCCAACCAAACAAACCGAAACCCCAATGAATTTCCAGTTTCACATTTGGACGGCGTAATTAATTTATAAATAATTTCTCACCATTTTCTGTCCCAAAAAAAAAAAAAAAAAAAAACAGAAGAGACAAACAGACAGCCTAGTCCCAAAACCTCATGTTGCTGCCAAATCAATAATATGTAGATCTGTCAATGGTGGGGCCAATCCTCTGGTGGAGCCCGTTCGTTTGAGAGAAGAACGACCAGCGAGAGCTTCTTCGATTCCGTACTCGGTTGCGTTTGAAAATGGACGAGGTGATTGCGATCGCCGACGCGCACTCCGACGATGGAACGGCGTCGTTTTCGTCGCCTCCGAATTCGCTTCTACCTTCCAATCTCCCTCTTCTCTCCGCCTTCCTCGCCTGCGCCGTTGCTCAGTTCCTCAAGCTCTTCACCACCTGGTCCGTACGATCTGCCATTTCTATGTTATTAATAGACTGTTGTTTTTTGTGGATTTTTTTTTTTTAATCAGTGGATTGGGAGATGATCAGGTATAAGGAGAAAAGATGGGATTCGAAGAGAATGCTGGATTCCGGCGGAATGCCGTCGTCGCACTCCGCTACTGTGACGGCTCTGGCGGCGGCGATAGCTCTGCAGCAAGGGACCGGAGGACCGGCTTTTGCCGTTGCTGTGGTTTTGGCTTGCGTTGTACGTAAAATCAAAAGGCTCCATCTTTTTCTTTGTTTTAGCTTGGGTTATTTTCCTCTGCAAGCTTTATCCTTTTGGTGAAAATTATGGGACATTCTAATGTCTTTGATCAATTTAGTGGAAATTACGGAAAATTGATTTGTTTAGTTGATTACGAACAATACCGGCTTACCTGCAAAGACTCATTGTTCATAGGTGTATATAATTTTTTGATAGCATTACATAAATATGATATGCAACAAGTTGAATTATGTACTCGACTATGTTTCTTGATAAATTTAGCACGGAATGGATTGTTTTTGGGGAAGTTTCCGTGTAAAATTTTGAGCATGGATTGTTTTTCAGGAAGTTTCCGTGTAAAATTTTGAGCGAGATCGTGTGTGTGTTGTGTGTGACTATGTTAGAGCTTTTGCAGGTAATGTACGATGCCTCAGGAGTCAGACTTCATGCCGGCCGGCAAGCTGAAGTTAGCTCTCTCTCTTTCCCCCTCAATTTGGTGTTTGGCTTTTACCTTTGTTGTGAACGATCCTTGGTTCCTGAATTATTTTATTTCAGTTGTTGCATTTGATAACCATATTGTTTGTTATTTGCAGTTGTTGAACCAAATTGTGTGTGAACTTCCTCCGCAGCATCCTTTGTCCAATGCCAGACCTCTACGTGATTCTCTTGGGCATACTCCAGCTCAGGTATGCCTGCACTCTTGCTGCATTTCCTTTTGGTATTTGCTTTTACGCTTCTTTCATGTTGGTGTAATTGAATGGTTCATATGTAGCTTTGATGTTGTAGCAGCTGTGTGTGATATTTGTGACACTATGTTGATAATTGACAATGACATGCCACGATATATGTGCTTTGGGGTTAGCTTGTTTTGGTTTCTATGGAGCAGAGAATAACCAAAATAATCTCTTGCACACTTTTCTTTAGAATCTGTATTCATGGAATGGTAAACTTAATAGACAGGAACCAGGAGTCTTAAGTTTAAGCACAAATTTGTTGCTGATCTTTGTTTAATTTCCCTCAACTGGTTTTTCCATGATTCATTTAACACTATCTAGTGACTACTGTAATGCATTCATGAAGGCACTGTATTTTTCTTTTGTGAATCGTTTACTGTCTTCATCGTCACGTATTGATGGCCATTTGTTTAGGTTCTTGCTGGCGCGGTTTTGGGATGCGTAGTAGCGTATCTGATGAAAGACTCCTAGAAAACATCTGGTAGCGGGCACCACCAATTCTTTGAGTATGTTGCTGGTGGCCTCCTGAGTATGTGCAGCACAAGCAAGGTCAGGAGGAGCCTGTTGTAAATTGAGTTTTACTTAATTTTATGTTTAATTTGAACACTGTTCATCCTGAAGTCACTCTCATTAAATTAAAGGACTCTGTTGTTATGCGACTCTGAACTCTTGATACATCTCAATGTATTTATTCATTCTTTATATTCTCTTTGTCGATGATTATTCTAGCTGCTAATCATCATCTTCTTAAGTATGATTTGATTACTTTCTTGGTGGGTGTATAGCTGTTATATACATTCCAACAACGCGTTTGACACATGGATTACACCATCTCACGAGGCATATTCAAACTCATATTTTTTTTTTATTGAGGAAAAGTTTTTGTTTATTAAACAAGGCTAAGTCAGCCAAAATCAAGAGAGAGACAAAAGTAGGGGCATAGTCAATACCCTCACAAACTAAATCAGAGTTAAAAGCATGCACAACAAGGTCATGTGCTACAAAATTTCCTTCCCTAGCAATTAAGCAACATTTCCAAAAACTAATAAAAGTTAAAAGGTGTAAAATATCAGCAATCACAGTCCCCTCTTGTTCAAATGACTCATCCTTGTTAACAAAAAACACCGCTTAGAACGCGTCGACCTCAGCAACTTGAATTGAGAGTTTGTTCCTATTGGCCAACAAATGACCTTCACCGAGTGCAATATATTCAGTAATAAACAGAGAGAAAGATCCAACCATATTTTATGACAACCAAGCTCTAACTCCTCATGACGAGTCCCGAATAGCTCCTACATGTACTGAAAGCCTCCATGTTAAGCTTCAGCTCACTCAAACAAGGACGTCCCCGGTTCAAACTTCTTGGAATATCTTCACCTCTCGGACAATCTTCTATGACTTGGCAGCAATGAAAATCTCCCACTATACGACCAACCAAATCTAAGGATTCCTTCAATGATCTCGACTTGCCATTATATCCAAAGATTCCTATCTGCCTAAATAGCCCAGGCCAAAGTACATAATATCTCCACATCCGAGGACGAAGTAAAATAAAAATTCAAAAGAGCACGTTTTCACCCGTTTTAAATCAAACCATATATAGCAGGACTCCCAGGCCCGTATTGGGAAAACTTACATCCTCGTGTGGCATGCCATACTGTCTTCACCTCCTCCGCACATCGCTTGCAAGTAGTTGGACAATTGATGCCTCTCTTTGAAAGAGCTTCGTAGCATGGCAAAATATGTTCACAGCACGCCACACAAAGTTCTTAACTTTGGGATCTTAAGTCTCCATAGTTTCCTTCACAAATCACTATCTATTCTAGGTCCTAAAACACTTTGATCCTCTTTTAAGTCCATGGCCAGGCAGAATCCTAAACAAACCATAAACATCCCTTTCTAGTTTTAGTGTCAAACCAAATAGTCTTGGTGACACCCTTGACCTAGGGAAATACTCATGATGATTTATCCCTTGATCAATTGGGAGAAAAATACTTGAGGTAAAGTCCTTGTTCCATTGCCGATTAACAATGAGGTTTTTAACCAACCACTCCTCCATCTCCACATTCATTGGCGTGATCGGATAAAAAGTGCTTGGCCAAGGAGTCCACAAATCACCAAATTTATCAATGTTTTTCCTTGAGCCTATGCGCCATCTTAAGCCTTTATCCAGAGGATCACTCTTTCATAGGAGGCTACATCAAGTAAATGAGGGTTACTTCCCACACCCACCTCAAACAATGATAAGTTAGGAAAGTACTTTGCTTTGTAAATTCTTGCTACAAGAGAGTTCGAGCAGATAACAAGACTCCAAACTTGTCTTGCTAGGAGGGTTTGATTAAAGGCTTCCACATCTCTAAACGCTGCCTTTGTTTTTCAGTCGTCACAATCTCTCCATCGAATCCAATGAAGCTGTTTATTGGAATCATTTCCTCCCCACCAAATTCTAGAGATGAGTCCCTAAACTTCCATACACAAAGTTTTTGGGATTCTAAACACACTATGCGTATATGTGTTTGTAGTTCGAGCCACTGTTTTGATGAGTCTTTCTCGTCGTACTAATGAATTCCACACTTGAAACTTCCTCAACACTTTGTCTCCAATGGAGTTGAAAGTGACCTGATTATTCTTACCCACAAAGGAGGGAAGACCTAGATACTTATCATGCACCAAGTTCACATTGTATAGATCGAGGCATTCTTTTAGTTTTGTCTTGGTCTCTTTTCTCACATTTGGGTTGAAGGTGATCATAGACTTTTTGAAGTTTACAAGTTGCTAGGATGCTTTAGCATAATCATCCAGAATTTTGACAATAGCATTTCCGTTGTCTGCGTTAACTCTACAACAAAATTGATTTAACAACAAAGAACAGGTGACTTACCCTGTTGGCCCGTCTAACAACCGCAATTCCTTTAATCCGGTTGGACATCTCCACCTCCCTCAAGAGAGTTTTGAGGCCTTTGGCACAAATAAGAAAAAATATGACGATGTTCGACATCCTTGCCGAACCACTCTAGATGGTCTCACTAATCCTTGTGTAGCTCCACCAATGGCAAAGGATAAGCATGCGGCATATACACAATTGAACACCAAATTAACAAAGCAAACTCCAAATCCAATCCTCCTTGTCAGAACTTCAAGGAAAGGCCACTCTATGGGGTTATAAGCTTTACTCATATCTATCTTATCACCCATAAGACCTCCTTGCCTCCCACCTCACATCGGATGGCATGAACTTCGAGTGCTACAAGAACGTTGTCAGTCATAAGACATCCAGGCACGAAGGCACTTTGCTCCAGAGAGATAATAAGAGGAAGTACATGCTTTAACTGATTAGCTATTTTTTTTAATTAAACACATTTCTCTTGTTAGATTAAACACAAAAGATTAAAATTATGATTTTTTAATTAGAGTTGATTACATTGACACCTCTTTTGTTTTGTTAAAATAATAAAGACACCCTCTTGACCAAACTAATTATATTGACATCTCTTAAACTTAACTCCGTTAATTTTAAATGTGAGATGATGAAAAAGACCCTTTAATCTTAGAGCTAAATCTCAACCAACCCGACCACCCACCTACCCACCATTCCACTTCCATCTTTTTGAAGCATTGCCCGCACCGCCGTCTCCGCCTTGATCCCATGTGCATGGTCAATAATGAGACTGTGAAAATGCACATTCATAGGGTTAAAATCAAGCATTTTACATTCATAGTTCTCATTAAATCCCTTAATTGTAGTATTTGTATGATAAATAATATTTTAGTGTGTTTGTTTAAAAATATGTTTTTAGTGTGTTTTTATGTTTGATAATATTTTTAGTAATTTTTGGAATCATTTTGAGTATTTAATAATGAATTAGTTTGAAAATAATCAAAATCACAAAAGTATATTGTGTGATTTTATTTTGAATCTTAAAATGTTTGTAAATAGTTTTTAGTTTGTAAATATGTTTTATAATATTTCTAGTAGTTTCTAAAAAGATTTTCAAGTCTTAAATTAATATATATGTTAAGGTTTATTAATTTTAGAATTTTATTTTCAGTTTGTTTTGTGTGTTCTCATATAAAATATATATTTTAAAATTATTGTAAAACTTATGTTTGTAAAATAGTTAATTCTAAATTGTTTAATTTATTTTAGATTTGAAATCTGCAAGAAAAATAAAGTAAAACGTACAAAAAGGGGCAAAAAGTCCTCAAATCCATGAAAAATAAAAAAAAATAAAATGGAAAGCAGGACACATGGTGTCCTATCAGCCGCTGGATCATATTACTCAAGTCATCTTAGTTGTACACGTGTCTTTGTCAGGCCTCAAGATTTGTTGTGCTTGATCCCATTTGCACTCGCTCTGTTGGTCGTCTATTTCGTGTACTAAACACCTATCCTGCGGTCGATAACGCACTAGTCCTCTGCCTCAATCCACGCCTTTTGCCAAGTCAAAGTCTGTGTATCCAACGATGAAAGCTGCATCTCTATTCCATTCTCGCGTCCGTGCTCCACTAGATCGGGAAATAAAATCTGGCTTCCTAGAGGCTTCTTTCACATGAGAAGAAAGAAGAAAAAAATGAAAAAAAAAAAAACATTACAAATACATATCAAATATGAGATTTGGGGAGGCAGTAATTTAATTCAAAAATTTCAAAATCTCTCAAATTGCAAGCTTACTTATATTCAACCTAAAAATATCCCAATAAAAAAATAAATAAAATAAATAAAAATGTAAAAAATAATATAAATAGTTACCATTTCTCTAATATAAACATCCCCTAATGGTATGTATTCTTCACGCGTCTTCTTCATAATTTGGGGTTGTTTTTTTCTTTTTCTCTTCTTCGATTATTTTTTTTTTAGTTTTAGTTTCATGTTTTTATAAAATATTTTTAGTTTTTATGTTGTAAAATAGTTATTTTTAGTAAAATTATATATGTTTTTACTTTTATAATGTCTTTCTAAATTTCTTTTTTAACTGATAATATTGAGAAAATTTTGATAAAATTAAATTAAATTTTTTAATTTTTTTATTTTTTTTAGACAATTATAATGTTAAAATCGTTTTTAGTAAGAAAAAGAATACGCACTTTTGTTATTACCCTAAGGAGCGCGTGAACCAACAAAATGACGCCGTCCCAGGTTGCATAAGCCTTTAAACGACTCGGACCCAAAATTTCAAACAACAAAAACGGAGGGAAACCTCTTTTCTGGCTTTCTGCTTCAAAGCTTACAGCCCCATCAATCTTTCGCACTTATAGCCCCATCAATCTGTCGCATACGAACTTCAATCCCAAATTTCCCCCAAATTCTTATCAAAAAGCAAAAAAATCGCAAATTCAAACCTCCAGAAACCCTAATTTTCTCCTATCAAATCGCTGCATCGACGAAGTTCAAAGAAGATGGCGGAAATGCTTAGCCCTAACCCAATCACCCAGAAGCAGAAGGTTACCATGTCGGCTCGCCTCCAGTCTCCCACCAGCCCCTTCTTTTTAGGCTCCAATGACGACCAGCTTGAGCGTGCGCAGGCACGCGCGGCACGCGCCGCCGCAATCCGTCGTAAGACCGTCGCCACCAATGCGCTTCCCTCTGGTGACGGTCTCGATCCCTGCCTGGACAAACAGCATATCCTCGAGCTGTTCCAGAATTGCATCAAACTTGCCAGCGAAAATGTCCGTACTTGATTTTCTCTGTAAAACTCTATGATATTTTCGTGTAAGATTGGAGTTTGCGTTAGGGTTTCTACTTCGGTTGATTCTTAGTTCACTTTCAGAAAAATTGCGGTTGAACTATAGTGTTATTTTTAGTCAGTTACACTTTGATGGTTTGTGTAAACTTTGTGTTCGGTTTTGATTGACTTGGTGCAGAAAATTAATCAGAAGAATACTTGGGAACTGAATCTGATAGACCATTTAACGGAGATTATCAAGGTTGAAGAAGAAAATGACATGGAGACGAATTTTCAAAAGGTAAAACCCGTTGCTGCTCTTATTTATGCTAAAAAGGGCAAAAGCAAAATGACTGCTGGTAAAATAATTTGGAGGCAAATTGCCGATTTGGATTGATTAAAAATGTGGGAACTTTAAACATTCAATTTAATTAAGCATTTAAGGTCACAACTGAATTAATTGGATGTGGAACAGCTAGATTCTATATTTTCCGAAACTTATACTGAATTCTATTAACCCAAAGTTCCAAGCATCGAGGTGGTTTGCTAAGATATCCGGGACATGCAGAAATTGAGAGGAAGATATATCCAACTATACTAGTTTCCATACATGTAATATTTAAACATCTTTTGGTAGATACTTTCAAATTTAAAATTTTGATTTCATAGGTTGTGGTGATTTTATGCCTTCAGCATTTTGCTAGTTAGGTGTGAGCATACAAGTACTTATTGTCATTTATACCTATAACGAACAATTATGCTTTGGACAATACTATTCTTAGCACAAAATGCAGATAATATTACTTCTTTGCTAAATACTGAAAAACTAGACGTGCAATCGTTTTGTGTTATGTGCATGTAAACATATCACTTTTGTGTTTGTAGGCAAGCTGTACTCTTGAAGCTGGGGTCAAGATTTATTCATTGAGAGTGGATTCGGTGCACTCTGAGGCATACAAGGTCCTTGGTGGGATGAACAGGGCAGGTCAAGAAAATGAACAAGGTTAGATTTTGAGCATCATGAACTTTGTCCTTTTGTTTTTTTAATTGTCATATATATCTCTTTTAAAATAAGTGACTAGGGGAGAATTATGTTTCTGAGCATATTTATCAGTTTATATGAGCAGGATAGGCAAAATGGACGTCCTATTTTCTTTATTTATTAACCTTTTATGTTTTACACATCATGCAAAAGTAGGAGAAGCTCAATCTTTTTAGATTTTGATGGTGGAAGCACTTTGTTAAGCTTGCTTCAATAAGATGCTTTTGATGGCTTACCATGATGATCCTTCTTTGTTTGATACCCGAAGTAGCTATCTCAGCAGCATGCTTCCCTTGTGTTTGTGCTCCACCACAATTGTTAACGATGTTGCTATTTTATTAGATACAGTTGTGGACAATGCCAATGTTGATAGTGGACAGGAAGGAGGTCCATCAAAGAAAGAGACTGAGAGAAAGGTTGATAGACCTTATTTCGTTGAGTAGATTAACTTACTGAACTATGCATACTAAAGCCAGATCCATACATGCAGATCTCACCTTTGTCAACGCTGGAATCATCTTTTGAGGCTCTTAATGTCAAAAAGTTTGATGGTGAAGACATCTTCCTTGTTATTTCACTATAAATTTGATGACTATAAATACTATAGATCAAACGTAAGGTACAAACTATTTGCCTTTCCAGTTGCATTTGCAGTGGATCCACTCTATCATCAGACATCAGCACAATTTGATGAAGGCGGAGCCAAGGGTCTTTTGATGAATAATCTTGGAGTTTACGGTGGATGCAAAGTGCTCTTTGATTCGCTGGAGGTACCTGGGAAGTGCATACCATGTGATAATCAACAAGACAAAACAAATACAATTGATCTTTCTTTTGCTAAAGGTGTGTTGCAATTTTTGGATATATCTTTTTCCTGAAAAGCTGAAAAGTCTTGTCAATATGGTGCATCTAGTTAAGGAAATTCGATCAAAATAATTTAATTAAAATAAAAGTTATATACCTTTTTTTTTTTCAGAATATGTTGAACAGATGGTATTGAATATGAAAGTGAAAGAAGAAATCTCACCAACTCTTAGGAGTATAGTCAATCGATTTGACGAAGATAACAGAAGGCCATCAGATTTCCATTCTTCTGGCCAGACATCAACAGAAGATGCTGTTTATAATGAGACAGAGTTTAACGATGGTGTAATTGAGGAATGCGTGACTTGGAGTAATGATCATGATGATGAGGAAATCATGGTAGACAATGGTCCTAGTTGTGCAGATTCAGCATTTCCAGATTATCATGAGGTTTCTGTTACAAATTTCCTGTAGAACAGAACCTGACTTTCCTGCTTCACAAACTTTCTTCCACATATGGTTCTCCTATTATACCTAATGATTAAGTTTTCATAGGAGGTTATTTTTTGCAGGAAAATGAACCAAATACTTTCTATGACCACGACGCTGATGACAGATTCGATAAAGTTGATGCATATTTGTTCTCAAGTCTGGGACTAGCTTCAAAACAAAATGCTTGGGCAGGTCCTGAACATTGGAAGTATCACAGAAGTAAAGGTTGGTATCAATACAATTATCACCTCCTTTTTCATATTATTATTATTATTCTACAATTATCACCTCCTTTTTCATATTATTATTATTATTCTTTGTTCCTGTGGTTCTTAATTATGTAACATGATTTTGAATCTGTAATTCTAGCTTCGGATGTTGATCCTTCAAAAGAAAATGGCTCGGCAGTGACAACTAAGAAAAAGAGGAACCAAAAACAGGTAGAACCTGAAATCAATTTCACAAAATCCTTGGGCACAGAAATGCCGGACATCTTTGCCCCTCCTAAAAATCCAAAGTCATTGCTGCTGCCTGCAAACAAAGCAGCCTGTAATACCAAACTTCCTGAGGATTGCCACTATCAACCAGAGGATCTTGTTAAGCTGTTTCTGCTACCTAATCTGAAGGTCTTACATAACTTACATGGTTTTCTTTTTTGGTCTTTTTCTTTGAATTCCCTATACCTAAATATTTTCTATGAAATAATTTCTCTTCCTGCAGTGCATTGGGAAAAGAAGAAGAAAATTTTCAGGTAATTCTACAAATAAATTAACTCAGATACGTTTTTGATTGTTTTCATTTTTGTTCTTCAGTTTTTTATTTCTCTCTCCTCAACGATAAGATGTGCATATGGTAGGTATTTGGGGTTCATCACTAAAACGTTATTGCCTATCTTGTTTTTTGTTGTCAGACTCAGATGAGACAATGCAACAAGGTGATGATTATGGACAACATCCATCATGGGATCATTGGGATGATGAAAGTGTACATGGTGGCGCATGCGATGAAAGATTTGTCCAGAGTGACGAGGAGTCCAGCACCCTTGTTTCTCAACCTCGTCAGGTTGGTTTTCTTCTTCAGCCTGGTTAACCCATAGTGAAGCTGCCTCATGAGTTTGAACTTTGACACTCTTATAGTCTTGATCCACAAATGTACACAGTATTTCTGGTTTCGAACTCTCTCAGGTGTTTATCATTGAGATTTGAGAGAACGAAATCTTACAATGTGTTTTAGGTCATAACTTTTAACTCAAAAAATGGACAGATGACTCATAAGCAGATTAAGCTTATTTTTTTCTAATCTAAACATTACAGGTGAATAAAATCGAAGTCCAGTATGACAAAACTTCTAAGGTAGTTGATGTCCAGGCACTTAAAGAAACTCTTTGGGATCATATGCGGCAATCTAATCAAGTTATTCAGGTACGCTTCAATTCCACTGATGGCATAGGTCTTTGGTCAAGAGATATAAACGGTCTGGAATTAGAAAAGTGACAACATCGAATCTTAGCCTGTGGTTTTCAATTGCTTGACAATTTTATCATCCCATGCGTCACTTCTATCTTTGAAAACTGATTTGTTCATGTTAATGTTTGGTGACTGATGTTTATCAACGCTTTTTTTTCCTCACATGATGAAAAAATTGGCCAATTAGAGATGGATTATAGCCTATCACCTATGTTACTTGATCACTAGATACAAGTTCATGTTGATATACAGTAATTCTGTATCCGTATCTCCATCATTCATACATCAAGCTGGATATTTTTATCATTCCCTACCAAGGCTATATATTTCATACATAAAACTGGATAACTTAATATTTTAGGGGAGTAATAAGTTCGTAGGATATTGCTACCAAAAAAAAAAAGTTCTTAGGTTATTAATGGAATTTTTTAACATCTTGATGGTGAAATAACCTAATGACTGTTCAATTAATAGCAAAGGAAAAACTGTATCATGTAACCAAACAGAGTGGACAACATTCTTTGTATCTGGTGACAGACGTGTCAAGTGGACAGAATGTTCAGCTTGAGCGATTTGTTTGCTTGCCCAAGTTTCGAAATTCCAAGGACGTCAGTCCAATTTTAATATTATCAAGGCTTTGCCGCAGCTGTCACTAACATGTTTTTAGCCTGTTTGAGAACATAGTGAGAACAACAAAAGTTTTGGTTCAATTTGCTACAGTGCTTTTTGCATAAAAATTGAATTGCTAGTATTTTTGGTTCAAACTTTTGGTTGGAATAGATAATATTTTTGAAAAGAGGAGTTCTAATTATGAAATTTCTCTCGTTGTAAAAGGATCAAGAAGAACCAATATCCTTCAGGAAAATCTTGGCCAACCTACCAAGTGACTGCAAAGCTGCCACAACGATCAATGATGTCTCCCCGCACTTGTGTTTCATATGCTTGTTACATTTAGCTAATGAGAATGGGTTGAGCATCCATGGTCACACCAACATGGACGATCTTACAATACATCTTCCTCTTTCTGATGCATGCACAACGGGAGCAGTCTAAGGCCTTCTTGTCTTCTCGGTATATTTTTGTGCCCTCCATGTAAAACCTTTGTGTTCTTAATATAGATTTGTACTATTGAAAATTGTGAACCTCACATCACAACTCCACGTAGTAATCCTTCCATTACTGCTCTGATGCTTTGAGAGTAGCGTTAGCTAGAAGTTTGTATATTTCTATGTTCAACCCTTGTTATTTGTTAACAATGTTTTCCTTTTTGTTTGAACGTTCAGAGTGTTTCTAAACCAGACCTTCAATAGCCATAAATCTGCAAATTCAATTTTTTAGTATCACATATACCAAAGGATATTCTTGACAAGTATATCTTTGCCTTAAAGTTATGGTAATACTAATATACATATATATATATGTATATATATATTGACTATATATACATACCAACACCATTTCTTATGTGGCAAACGACAGGTCAATTGATTAGTTATATATATTCAATTATTGACGTTCTATCTGTCTCGTATATGTAATATCGCAGTCTACAAAACAAAATAATTGAGAGAAACTGATGAAGTTACCGGATTTTTTGCATTTTCTAAAAGAAGAAGATCAACTAGGACTCACTTGTGGATTGCTTTGTGTGATTTAAGTATCGCATTGGTGGATGGCAATTGCAGGTCGCCATGTGGAAAAATCTAATTATCTTCCCTTGTTTATGGCGAAAATGGTCCTTGTCATTTATTGTCTAGTCAAGATTTCCTAAATGTGTTCGTGAAGAAAACTGCACATGCCAAAGATTTCCGTATTCCCATTTCCCATTCCAATTATACAGGGTCACAACTTTTATTTTTCTTTTTTAGCTTTTATAAATTCTTTTAGAACAAACCAACTTCTTAACACTTAAAGAAAAAGAGCTTATAAAAAGCTGTTTTATCTACATTTTAACTTTTTATTTATAAATATAAATTAAGAAATTTATCCATGTCATCCTATTACTTTTTTTTTTAACTTTTTTTTTAACAATAACAAGAGGTTTTAATTTGTTTAACCAAATAAATTCTTAAAATGTTTTACTTGTCTGTGTTACTTAAATGACAATTTATAGGAAGAGTCTAACTCCATGCTCAATGCGTAATTGTTTTTTGGTTGAAGAAAGTGCCATAATTGTTTAGATAAAGATCGTTTTTTAGTTGAAGAAAGTGTCATGATCCTTTTTTTTGGTTGATGGGAGTGTGCTCGGCATGCTCTCTTGGAGACACCCATCTCAGCTGTCCGACCACACTGCTTGGCTGGAGGCCTATATAGACAAATCTGCAACTCCTATATAATTGGCACTTCCTCCCAAGGTACTCTATAGGGCCATTGTTGGCCACGACACACGAGGTCGTCTCCTTGGGGAAGAACACGTGCTCGAGATGGTCGGAGCATCTGCTTGCTTCCACAGGTTGACACATGGCCTCTTATCAACCCTCGGATGGAGAACTAACCTTCTAGGGATTGCGACACTTGTCACTTGCTACTTGACACAATTTGATAACACACAGAGGTCGTGGGTCAAACCCATCTAACACACGGTCCAAGTAGTAGCTTATAAATTGAGCGTATTTATTGCACTTAATGGTAACGTGTTCTTTCTCACCTAACTCTGGTCCCGAACTCGATTGAACGAGTACCTGACTTGACTGTCGAAGAGCCTTTGATTGGCACCACACCGATGTCCCCTTGATCTTTAAAGCATCCCTCTTCTTGTGTAGGTTCACCTCAGGAAGCCAGGACGAGCTGGGAAGACCATCTGATCACCGTGTGTAGGCGTACGTGATGTTGACCATCAACGATTCAAAGCAGAGCATCAACATTTTGTTGCTAAAAGGAGGGCACCGTGTCTTTCCAGCAACCTTACTCAACACCCTTATCCATTAATAGCCATACTTAGCATGGCTACAAGAAGGAATACTCGGGACAAAGGTGTCTGGCAAGCGGGGCAAGAAATGCTAGAATCAGAATCAAAATGGACCTACCCAAAGGCCTCGAGCAACGAGGTTCTAATTAGGTGGCAAAGGCAGTGAAACTAGGGCAGATCAGCCTGCACAGGACCCGATTTACGAACTGATTGCCACGATTCGCCTACTTACATAGGAAATGGCATAGCAACACGCACAATAGCCTCCCTTTGCTCTCTTTCCTCGGGCCTGAGAAAACCAAGCATGTGGTTAAGCAAGGCCCAAGGCGGCGCTTAGAACGAAGGAGATTTTGAACATACCAAACAACAGGCCTCAAAAGGCATATCCGAGAACAACATGCTTATCAAGGAAGGTCGACTCGATCCTCAGGAAAGCTATGATCGCTCCTTTCAAGGCTCTTGAGCTTTAGTCTTCGACAGGCTCAGGGACCAGGGACTCACTCCGCCCATGACTAACCTGAAGGAAGAGACGATAGGGTAGAGGGCAGAGCCCAACACAGGGTGGAACTATTGGAAGACACCAATAGTCGTCAATTACGAGACCTATAGCAGTATATTGACCAGATCTAGAACTGTTGCTACGTGGCAGACGAGGGCGACATGCCAGATCCGCCCTTCACTAACACCTTATGTGGGCCCCCATGCTGAACAAGTTCAAGGTGCCATAGATCAAAGCCTATGATGGTACGACAAATGTTGACAAGCATCTAGAACTATATAGGGGCCATATGATCTCTAGAATGCTAGTGATGCTGTCATGTGCAAGGCATTCTTGCTCACTTTGACCAGCTTAGCCCGGCAATGGTACCGTTGCACTGAGTCGGGCACCATGTCCTCATTCCTTTAGCTGTCGACACCTCTTCGGTTGCCTTTGCCACATCTCGAATGAGGAGGAAGTTACCCACCTCTACATTGTTAAGCAGGGTGATAGGGACATATAGGATTTCATCAACCGCTTCGCCTGAACAATGCTGGAGGTGAGGCACCTAGATGAGACTTTGAAACACGCCTTCTCTATAGGGCTAAGAGATAAGGGCTTGATCTAGTCGCTTGCCCTCGAGCTGCCCAGTACATTTTCCTAGATGCTTGATTATACTTAAAGGCACGCCGATGCAGCCGACTACATGAAGAGCCACCAAGATGGAGAAGGTAGCAGCAACAGCAAGAAGGGCAAATGGCAAAAAGATCCACCCAAGCAGTCTGAGCTTGACTAAACAAAAAACCCAAGGCTGATAAGTCCAAAGTCCTGACTGGGAAGTTTCAAAGCTACACACCGTTGGTAGCCACCATCGATGAAGTGCTCAACCAAGTTAGCAACCGAAACTTGTTAGTAAATCCACCTCCATTGAAGGGGACTAGAGCGAAACAAGATCAGAACAAGTACTGTAATGTGACACTCGAGCATTTTTAGTATATTAGAAATGCAATAACTTAAGGATTATGTTAAATAGAAATATGTGTCACAAAGATTAATGTTTAATCCAATATTTATGATAAAGTTCATAAAAGCAAAGAACGAAATTTTTAAGGGTAAAATCATGCTATAGTCTTAAATAAAGAAGGAATGATATGGAAATAAGCCGAAAAGCTTAACTATTGTAATATGTGTAGCAACAAATGTTAAGACAAAATACAGTTTAAGAAAAATACTGTATAATAATATAAAAAATTATATAGTGTTAGAATAATATAGTGTAAGGAAGTAAACTGACAAAGTTATGTAGTATAAAAAATACACAGTAAAAGGAATGCAGTGTAGGAATTAGACTGTTTAAGGTTAAGTACTACAAAAATTGGACTGTTTAAAGTTAAAGCAGTATAGAAATAATACTATTTGGAGGACATGAATGAGTAAGAAATACTGTGTAAGCTCATAATAGTATAGAGAATATACTAGTAGTATAAGAAAAATACTGTAAGTATAAATTTAGACTATAAAATTAAACAGTATAGGAATTTCATTATGTGGTAGATGTAAATAAGTATGGAAGGTTGTGAGACCTAATGAATTGTATAAAAAAGAATATCGACTGTTGAGGGTGAGCTCGGCGTCACCGTCGAGAAGCCAAACTCCTGGTGGTCGGCCAAACAGTTTGGCAAAGTTACGAGGAGCTTACGACTAACCCCGATGACCCTAGATGTCATGTCTGAGGTACTTCTCAAGGCTCCCCAGGCCGCACCTTATCAGGCTGCCTCCTCGGACTGAGTACCAGCTTGGGTCGGACTATTCTCACTCTAAAATGGACTGCCACTCGTCATCATGGGCCAACAGATGGCAAATAACTCACCGCCTGATGGGGGCCAATCCATGGACGGAGGGACAGGACACTTGTCTTTTGCCACCTGACACGCCTTGATGTGACACTCGAATTGTGGGCAAAACCTACCTAACATCCTGTCTAAGTGCTAGCCTATAAATAGGACGCATTTATTGCATTCTGGCAAGTAAGCTCCTTCCCACCTAACAAGTTCCTGACTTCTGCCGAGCAACCTCTGCCTTGAGCATCGAAGAGCCCTTATCTGTTGACTGAACTTTTCTTGCCTTCGAAGCGTCCTTTCTCTTGTTGCAGGCCTACCCGATCAGGCATAGACGAACAAGGAAGAGCTAAGTACCATGCGCCACCGCACGTGATGTTGATTCGACGCCAGACCTTGATAAGCATCAACACCGACAATATAAGAAAAACACTGTCAATATAAATTTAGACTGTGTAAAGATGTGGAACCCACCTAAGTGCCACCTTTAAGGTGAAAAAATTGCCACCACACCCTTGAAGTGGGCAAATCAAATCTTGCCAAGTTGCCCCAACTTTTAATCACCAAATTATGCTTAATGATGACTAAGCATGCAAAGTCATCAAATTTGATAAAAATATCAAGTTGTAGTCATCATTTGGTTCATGTTATAAGAACCAAAAGAATGAACCAAAAATGTTCATTTTCTTTCTCCGAAAACTGCCCTTCCTTAGACAATTCTCTCTCAAATTTTTGATGAATTTCAAGCCTCTAAATCATGGTTGAAGCAAGTTCAAAGGTTTTGATTCAAGTTTTGGCACTTTGGGAGGTGAAAATCCCAAACTTTCTCCTATGGATTTTGGCAATTTTCTTCAAGCTTTAGATGGGTTTTGATGGGGTTTTATCATGGTTTTTGTGAAAAAGACATGAGAAAGTTTTGAGCTTGGCAAAGGAGGATTAACAAGCTTGGTAAAGTTTAAGTAAATCTCTAAACTTTATATTTGAAAGTTTATGCTATAAACACGTATGCCAAGTGTTTGATGAAATGTTTTGAGCTATGGCATGTAAGATGGACATTATGGCATAGTTAGTTTATGCTTTATATTGATGATGATGATGATGGAAAGAAAGAAAGTAAGGGTTTTGGTGTTTAAAAAGTAGAAAGTTGTTAAACTTTGTATTTTACACAAAGTTTAACTAGTTTCAAAGGAATGGGGTTTTGAGGGTCTTAGAGGCCAAATTATATTCTAAGTAAGGTCTAGAATTTGCCAACACAATGAGGGAAACAACTGTTGTGAATAAAGTTTTGTAAAATTTCAAAAGGACTATATTGCAAAGTTTTGCAAAAATTTACCAAATTTAAAAATTAGCCAAAAAGTCCCCTATAACATTGGAATTTCAAGAAAGTTAAACCATGAAAGTTGTAAATCTCATCGAAACTGCTAAGGTAGCATAGACAGATTGTCAAAATCCTATACGGTTGAGGAATTATGAATTTTACAAAATTTTAAGTGCAAAATTTCATGAAATGGAAACGTTATGAAAGGTTTTGAATTCGAGCAAGGTGCTTTTGTATGTTTTATTTTCTATGAAAAACTAAACATGTTGGTATAAAGAGGTCGTCTTTGGTCCAAGGGCAAAATATAAAGATTTTTGTGTTTCAGCCAAAATCGTAAAATTGTGTGAAATTAGGTTTTCACCAAGGAACATTAGGTTCCTGCATTTATGTGGGTATTGAGTAACCACAGGGTTTATGTTTTCAAAAATTAAGAGTTTAGTCAAGTAAAGAATGAAAGAATGACGTTAAGGGCAAAAATGTTACGATTTTCGCATTATAGGTCAAAACTGTAAAGTTTTGACAAAATAGATTTAATTGAAAGAAAACCATTGTTTTTGTTTTCTGTAATGTTATGAGAAGTAAGGAAATGTATGATGTTTTAAAAAAGGGTTTCATAAGTTTTTTAAAGACTCATCAAGGGCAAAATGGTCATTTTGCAAAAGAGGCCAAAACATACCCAAAACGCCCGATGTCGAAAAAAGCATCTTAGTGGGAATTTTTCCATAACATGTAAGAAATGATAGGAAAAGTTAAGCAAAAAGTTTAATAAATTAAGAAATGGTATGGAATTTTTCCATACCAAGGAACATTAGGTTCCTGCATTTATGTGGGTATTGAGTAACCACAGGGTTTATGTTTTCAAAAATTAAGAGTTTAGTCAAGTAAAGAATGAAAGAATGACGTTAAGGGCAAAAATGTTACGATTTTCGCATTATAGGTCAAAACTGTAAAGTTTTGACAAAACAGATTTAATTGAAAGAAAACCATTGTTTTTGTTTTCTGTAATGTTATGAGAAGTAAAGAAATGTATGATATTTTAAAAAAGGGTTTCATAATTTTTTTAAAGACTCATCAAGGGCAAAATGGTCATTTTGCAAAAGAGGCCAAAACATACCCAAAACGCCCGATGTCGAAAAAAGCATCTTAGTGGGAATTTTTCCATAACATGTAAGAAATGATAGGAAAAATTAAGCAAAAAGTTTAATAAATTATGAAATTGACGAAAAACCTGTTAAAGGTAAAATTGTTATTTTAAAGAAAATGGCTAAAGTAGAGTCGAACACTACAAACTAGCAAAAACACTCTTAGAAAGAAAATGTTTCGTAATATGTTAAGTAACGAAACTGTCACATGAGACGAAAAATTTAATAAGGGATGTTCAAGTAAAAGAAAGGTAACCTGGTGGGTTACAAAGTCAAGTAAAAAAAAAGGTAACCTGATGGGTTATAGAGTCAAGTAAAAAGAATGATAACCTGATGGGTTATGGAGCTAAGTAAAGGGAAAGATAACCTTGGTGGGTTACAAAGCAAAGTAAAAGAAAGTAAACCGGTAGTATACAAGTAATGTAAAAAAGGAAATGAATGTTTAATGTTTAAGTTATGTTATTAATTGAGTAGATTGATAATAAGAAAAGTTATCTAATAAGTCAGGTGTGATTTAATCAAGACACAAAAGCTGACTAATGAGAGGAAAAGAAAGGAAATGGGAACGTTAGAGCTATAGACAAGTAAGTTCAAATCTCACTTATAGTATAAAGTAAATTATTTTTAAATCTTATATTTATATTTGAAAATGTGTTTGCAATTGTTATGCAAGTTGTTTTTAAAGTATGTTTGCATTTGTTATGCAAAAGGTTTTAAAGTTTAAATCAAGATTTACAATGTATTTGCAACTATTATGTTTAAAGCATGATTGTATATAATATGTATAAAATTTAAAGATCAAGTAAAAGTTTGCAATGTATCTGCAATTATTATTCTAAAAGTATGTTTGCATGTGAAATGCACAATGTATTAAAGAGTACAAGTTATGATTTGCAAATGTGTTTGCATATGGTGTGTTAGCATTTGATATGCTCACTAGAGTTAAAAAGAAGGTAATATAAAGGTAAAAAGAAAGTGTCATACCAGCCTCCTTGATATGAGGTACACAAGTAAAGTTAAAGTTATGACCTTCTTAATGTAAGGTATACAAATAAAGTTAAAGTTATGACCTTAGTGTTTGATGGTCTCAAGTCTTGCACAAGGGAAGCATCATGTTTATGATCTCATGATTAATGATGTTGTATAAACACTAAAGTTTATAAGATAAGGAAAGTTAAGGAACAAAGATAAAAGGTTAAAGTAAATGATCATAAGGTGCTCATAATTGAAAGTCCATAATTGAGCATAAATCGAATCATGCATTTTTATTTTGCTTATATTCCTTGTAATGAAATGTTTATGTGTTATGTTTATGAAAAACATTCTGTGAAATATTTTATGAAAAATGTTTGTGAAAAACATTTTTATGTTTACAAAAAAAGGTTTATGAATGACGTTTTAAGGAAAAACGTTTAAGAAATGTTTTATAAAAATGTTTATGAAATGTCTTAAGAGAAAGGTTTTTAATAGAAAAGCTTATAAAGCATGTTAAAATGATTTGTGAGATTATGTTTGAACTTACTGAGCGAAAGCTCATGATGAGTTTCTTCATATTGTAGGTAGTCCTATGGGTGACCATTAGGACCTATTTGAAGAGCTTAGTGTTGCAGAGGACAGATACGAAGATTTGAGTATGGATACCACTACAATATGTTTCCGCTATTCAAAGAAAATGTTTTCCCACTATTTGATACAGTGTTTTCAAAGTTTTAAGATATATTTTATGAAATGTATTTTATAATTATTAAGGTAACTTTAAAGCAATGATTCAGTTAATGTTTTTTAATAAGTTTTAATAAACGATTTGAAATGATTTGAAAATCAAGTGTTGAGCAATATCTTAACTTAAATTGAAACATAAGTCGCAATAGCTTTTCAGAACGTTTTAAAAGATATTAAGCAAAAAAAATTTCCAGTAATTTCTTACTAAGTAATTAAGATTGATGTTTAAAAAAGTTAAATGATTGCTTGAAAAGGCAGGTCGTTACATGTAACTTCCATAGAGATATTGGACATAATACTCGAGATTGCATTTGGCTGAAAGATCAAATTGAGAAGCTTGTCTAGGATGGGCATCTTAGAGAATTAGTCGAGCGAATCCTGACCCCTAGCACCAATGCTAGGAGAAATGACCAGTCGATCCGAAAATGTCAACCCAGAGCACATAACACTGACGGTGGGAATGCCCCAAACCCACTAAACATCGTACATAAGATCTTCAGCAGGCCAGTTATCAAGGACACCGCAGTGGCTGAGAGGCTCATGCTCAGGAAGCCAGGCTAGTTGAACGGGGGGACCTCATGATATGTTCAAGCACATCAATAAAATCTACCAACAAGAGGATGTTACTATTACCTTCATGGAGGAAGATGCGGACATGCTCATTCATCCACATAATGACGCTCTACTGTGCAACCTACAAATAGCCAACAACATAGTTCAACAAGTGTTGATCGATAACGGTAGCTTGGCTGATATCCTTTTTAAGCAAGCATTCGACAAGCTCAAGATCATCGACGCTATACTAATCCTAGTTTAGGCACCCCTGTAGAGTATGTCCAGGCTGTCGGCATGATCTATCGGCTGGTCACCTTCAGCGAAGGCAATGCTTAGGTGACACGTCTTGTGGAATTCCTCGTGGTTGATAGGCCATCTTAGCATAATATCATCTTCAAGTGGTGTAACGCCCTTGAATTTTAAAGTAAGGTTAGTTATGTTAAGTTTAATTATTAAGTGTGCCAATGTAATTTTTGATGTTAATTTTAGTTGTTTAAAATTTTGTTGCATTTGTTATATTTGAAAATTTGATTTTTAGTTTTTAAAAAATACCAAATGATATTTTAACACCACATTTTCTCTATATTTACGAAAACGCCTTTAGGCCTTTTCTTTTTATTTTTTCCTTTTCTTTTTCTTTTTTCCTTTCCTTTTTCTTTTCTTTCCGGTTTCTCTTAGCTCTCTCTCGTCTCTTTCTTCAAATCTCTCTCTCTCTCTTCTTTGCAAAAATTTTCAATTCTGAGCCTTACTTTTGCTTGATTGAAGCCAAGGAACGGAGATTCAAGCCAAAAATCTTCTTCAAAAATGTTGATTTGAGGTTAGCTTTTTTTATCCAAAACTCTTTACATTTTTTTTTTATTTTCAAATCAATGGTGAAATTTTGTTTAAAATTTGGAGAAAATGGTTTCTATTTGTTTTAAACTATATTTCCATGTTTATTGTATGATTTTGATGCATTAGAAACTATTTTAGAATCAAAAGATTTGATTTGAAGTCGATTGAAACTTGGATTTTTGAAGCAAGGCATGTTGATTGCGTCAGCACGGTCGACCGCGTGTAGTGTAGTGTAGTTGACCGGACTGCACAAGTTCGTTAGGCCAAACTTATATAGCCGGTAGGCCAAACTATCTAGGTTCAGTGGTCTAAACAGAATTTTCGACAGGCCAACTAGGCAACATGAAAAATGATATTTTTACTCATATTTTTCAATGTTTAATGATTATGAAATGTTTCAAAAAGGATTATGATTTTGTGTTAGGATTATTTTGAGTCAAAAGACACACTGATAATTAAACTAACATAATGATATTTGTTAAATATGACTTTTGATTTTAAATGCAGTTTTTAAGCTCTTAAATGTTGATTGGAGCTTACGTCGAATTTATTCGGAGCTTATGTATTAGATTTAAAATGAGGTAGGATATATTTTCTATCCCTTACTTGGTAGCCCCTTTTAAATTAATTTGGCCAAAGCTTAATTTTCTTTTAAGGATTCTTTAAGGATGATTTCTGATTTTGATTGAAGTTATTTCGACGTAGTTAAGGAATTGTATTCTGACATTCTTTTTAGATTTTCAAAACTCATACGGTGATGTTTTATCAAGATTTATTCAAGTAAGTATTTTTTGATTTTCTCAATGATTTTGAGATTCATTTTAGTAAGTATAATTTGTGAATGATATTTTAAATAACTTGTTTTTAATTAAATAATTTATTGAGCCTTCCGCTCATGTTTTTGCTGTTTTCTTAAAATCCTCCTCCAAGTTTGGAGAAGGAGGAAGGTCCTTGGATCGAAACCTGGCTCTTTAGATTGAAATGGTATTTTCTCAAAACTATGGTATGCTACGTGTACTGTATGACTAGTCCTGATGTCATCGTTTATATTAAATACATATTCTGATATATTCAGTAAATGATGATGTACAATGATTTCGTTATTATTATAATTTGTATTTTCTGATGTCATTTCATCTTTATGAGTACCACCACCTCATTTATTTCAAAGACGATGGTTTACGATGAATTTATATTAATTATATGATTTACTGTTACTTACCTACCTACTTTCGTAGTAAACATCTACGTGATAGTAAATAATAATGACACCTCGATTGTCCACCTTCGTGGCATTCACATGATGGTGACTATCAATGATATTTAATGATGATTAATGATATTTATTCATCTTATAAGTAAATTTACTCTATTTTCCTTACTTTTATGTATTTTTCTTTATTTATTCTATTTATTTTCATTTTCTTTATCTAAAACTTATTGACCCCTCCTTGGGGCGTCATAGGTGGCCGACTCTCAATGCGCTTAAGGCCATAGCCTCGTCCTACCACCTAGCAAAGTTGGGACCTAGCAAAATTCCCAACTGAAAACGGGGTCTAGCGATAAGGTTAAGATTGAAAGACTTTCTTTTTTTATTGATAAAAAACAAAAGCTCTATCAAACAAACCTTTTAGCATTTATAAACTCTTTTAGAACAAATCAACTTTTTAACGCTTAAAGAAAAGGAGTTTATAAAAAGATATTTTATCTACGTTTTAACTTTCTATTTATAAATATAAATTAAAAAATTTATCCATATCATCCTATTACTTTTTTTTTTTTTTTATAAAAACAAGAGGTTTTAATTTGTTTAACCAAACAAATTCTTAAAATGTTTTACTTGTATGTGTTACTTAAATG
This sequence comes from Artocarpus hirsutus, assembly GCA_946598075.1. NCBI lineage: Eukaryota > Viridiplantae > Streptophyta > Magnoliopsida > Rosales > Moraceae > Artocarpus > Artocarpus hirsutus. Next base: position 7,410 of record CAMOHE010045673.1, on the reverse strand, counting down.
ACGATTTATAGGAAGAGTCCTAACTCCATGCTCAAAACATAATTGTTTTTTGGTTGAAAAAAGTGCCATAATTATTTAGATAAAGGGTTTGTTTTTTAGTTGAAAAAAGTGCCATGATCCTTTTTTTTTGGTTGTTGGGGGTGTGCTCGGCGTGCTCTCTTGGAGACACCCACCTTGGTTGTTCAGCCACACTGCTCGGTCGCAGGCCTTTATAAACAAATTTGCAACTCCCACGTAATCGACACTTCCTCCCCAGGTGCTCTGCATGGCCCCTATTGGCCACGACATAGGATGTTATCTCCTTGGAGAAGAACACGTGCTTGGGATGGCTGAATGAAGCCTACACCCAGGCATTTACTCGCTTCCACAGGTCAAAATATAGGTAGATTTAAAATATTTACTACGGAGACTTAGTAAAAATGCTAAAGTGACATTTTATTCTTATGATTTTACAAAAAATCATACCCGTTAAAATAACGGGTGTTTCACAAACTCACTAACACCCAGTCTAAGTGGTGGCCTATAAATTGAGCGCATTACTTAAGGTAACGTGTTGTTTCCTATCTAACTTTGCTCTCGAATTCGGCCGAATAGGTACCTGAATTGCGCATCGGAGAGCCTTTGGCTGACATCATACCAATGTCTCCTTGATCTCTGAAGCATCCCTCTTCTTTTGTAGGTTTACCTTAGGAAGCTCGGACGAGCCGGAAAGACCGTCTAGCCACCATATGCAGCCGCATATGGTGTTGATCATTGGAGATTCAAAGCAGGGCATCAGCATTGGTAGTTAAGAAAGTTCCATAAATTTTTTGTGTATGCTCAATTTCTCCTGGTTCGTGTATCAAACTCCATGGATTGGATCCCCTAAAAAAAGACTCCATGGATTGGAAGATATTAAAAGTCAAAAAGGTTTCTCCCAAAGCTTCAATTTGTTTGAGATTAAACTTTTCTTCTTAGCCCAAAAAGAAAAAGACAAAAAAGACGAAACAAAGAAAATAGTACGAGTAGTATGCACTTTTTAACTGATAAGATTAAATCAAACAACTTAAATGATAGCAGTGTATTAAAAACCTTCCTTGGCCACACACATAGAGTAAATGACTTAAAAGTAAAAGAAAAACAAGAAAAATGAGAGGCAGTGTAAGTTCATTGATCATAATCTAGAACTCAAAAGATTTTATTTCAGTTAAAATCATTCTTTTATAATTCTTTTTTACATTTTTCAAGAATAAAACAACTATCTCTTTCTTTTACACATCGAAGTCATATCACTCCACCGTTTGTGGTTTCACTAGAAGGAAAAAAAAAAAAAGCGACAATGTATTACCCGCTCCATTTTCAAGTTGCAGCAACAGGAACCACCACAAGGGAAAATGGGCTTTGGGTTGGGGTTTTATGCTGATGAAATTGAATGCTTCTTTATTTGAAAAAATGCAGAAATTTATCTTTATTTTTGGTGCTTTTCAATAGAGTCCATGTTTTTAAACATTAATAAAAACTACATAGGCTTTTGATCTAAACCACAAGATTTCTTCGAAGGGGTGTTTAGGAGCTTTAATCTTTAGGGCAGTTGAGAGCGATTGTAATTCTAAGCAAGCTTTTTTGTGTATCAGCGAAGGCGAAGACCTGACTCTTTGCTTTCTTTCCTCTTATTTTGTTGTGTTTAATTTTCTCCAATCTACACTTTCCTTGGATTCACCGTTGGATGAGTTGTATGAAATTATGTGATTGATGCTTTTTTGCTCGCATTATGTGAGTGATACATTGATAGTTGAAGAGGTGTGCAAGGGAAGTTCAGTAAGGTTTTTTTTTCACCGCTTCAAAAGGTAAATCTTCCGCGTCCGTCAACGAATTTGTATTTTTACCGTGTGCACCGGTCTACACCTGAACAGTTCACAGTTGTACGTTGAGCTTCTCCGTGCAATACGAGCCCTTCGATTACGCAGTATCTATCATGCACTGGACGTGGTACCTACCGTAGCCTTTCCCCTTACGCTATAGCCCTTTAAAAATCCATCCATCAATTCAAGACACCGCCGCGAGCTATTTTGTTCTTCATCAAACCTCTCTCCTCTTACTATAAAACAAAGCCCCTCCTCTCTCTCTCTCCTCTCATCTTATCAAATCACGATCACCATAAAATCATTCGCAAAAATTTTGTTTTCTTTTTCTTTTTTTAAAAAGAAAAAGACCATCATGTCCATGACCAGCATGATGAGCATATCGCCACCATCACCGTCGTCGCCGCCGTTACCATCCTCTCCTCCGTCGACACTCCCCGTCCGTACGATCCCGGGGAGCTACGGTTGGCCTTTGCTGGGCCCCATCTCCGACAGGCTGGACTACTTCTGGTTCCAGGGTCCGGAGACTTTCTTCAGGAAACGAATCGAAAAGTACAAGAGCACCGTCTTCCGCACGAACATCCCTCCGAGCTTCCCTTTCTTCACCGCCAACCCGAACATCGTCGCCGTCCTCGACTGCAAGTCCTTCTCTCACCTCTTCGACATGGACGTCGTCGAGAAGAAGAACGTCCTCGTCGGAGATTTCATGCCCAGCGTCAAGTTCACCGGAGATATTAGGGTCGGAGCTTATCTCGACACTTCCGAGCCCAAACACTCCCAGGTATGTAGGCGTACGGCATAATTTATGAGTGTCCATGTTTAAAATTTTACAGCATACATATAGTACAGAAAATTAATCCTATAGCTGAAGCATCAGTTTTTATCAGTACTGAAAAAGGACAATTCCTTCTGTGAAGATCTTTTATTATTATTTTTTTTTGGAAATTTTGATGTTGAGTTTGAAAACCTTTACTTGGATTTTGCTAAAATATACCTTTTGTTTGTGGGTTTTGGATCAAGGGGTTGTCCTTTTGATGATAACTTCAATGTATAACGAGAAGGAAAGTTTAAATTTGGATGTTAGACATTGAAACTTGTCAAAATTACAAACAAGTAAAAACTGAATGGGGAAATGCAGTTAATATTAATTAGCAGAGAGAGAGAGAGAGAGAGAGTTAATATGAATAATATAAAAATTGTTTAATGCTAGCTGGAAATATGAAGAGATTTGGATCTAGTTTTATCATGGATGTTATTCTTGACATTTACTATTTTAAAATTGATTACCTAATGTAAGCCAGAAGAAAATTGGAGAAAATTGTCCCGCTGGCCTTTTTGTTACATAATTAATGATTTTTAGAGCCCTTTTGGAATTTAGTGAACAAGTCTAACAAAAAAAGGTTTAAGTACGGTGTGAAACACGAGGGCTGGGACGCTGATGGGGAAATTTCCATACACAAACAATTTAAGGGGGCAAGTGTCAAGGTGAAAATGAATATAAATTAATGATTTGATTTAGGCATGTTTAATTTATAGTTTTAACCATAATTTAAATTATTTTGTTACAGTATTTTTTTTTATAAAAATTTAAACTTTTATTTAAATTCTCTATTTAAATCTATGAACCAAACGGACTGTTAAATTATGTGTTTTGAATTAAGATTTGAGTTAGTAATTTAAATTGTTATTTGAATTAACGTTTAGATGTATATTTAAGTTTTAATCTGAGTATAGAATAAAATTAAAATTTGTGTTTAGAGGGTTAATAAAAATAATTTTTGATTTATTAACAAATATAATAAAATCTTAATCTTAATGATCTTAAAAAATGTTATATGGATCTTAATTTATTCTTTTCTTCACTAAAAACACAATAAAAAAAGAATTATCTCATTTGGATATTAAATGAAGAAGTTATGATTTTTTTCTCAAATATAGAAGAGATAATTTCAGTTTTTACTGTAGCAAAGATATCCGAAATCAAAAGTTTAAGGAATGTCAGAATTTTAAAAACTTGAATTTTTAATATTCAAAGGATTCAAATTTTAAAAGAAACAAATACGTATCAAAAAGATTTTTGATATTCAAATCTAAATTTAAGTATATTAAATCTGAAAAAAAGACACAAAACAAACAGAGCTTAATAACTAGTCGGGCCGCGAAGTACTGTTGGTTTGAGGTAGCGATCTCCAATTTTAATAACTTCATATCAGTAAGAGACAGTCAATGAGTTATCGAGAGACACTTTCCCGGAGCTTAATGAGTTCACGTGTTGCCTAGATACGACAATATTCTGGGACCATATTATATTAGAGGTGGTCCCACTCTATTAATGCAAGAACCAAGAAAATTATATACATATATTTTTATTTTGTCATTGGATATTTTGGTGGTGGAGATTGGACAGTGACGAAACCACACTAATTTTTTCAACGAATTTGTATTGACCCTGATCTCCTAAATATCTGTACTTTTATCCATTTTATTCTTTCTCCGTTGGATATAACGAGTCATGTAAAAAGAGCTAAAATGAGATGATGTAATCAAGTTTGGACATAGTTATATAACTAATATAAATGTAGCAAATAGCTGCATTGACTTCAAGAATAATAAAAGGTTAATTATTTGTTTCAATAATATCAGTACCAGTCCATTGTAGTTTGTAAAATAGGTTAACAAAGTTGTCTCATCTGTTATGATTCGATGTTATAATCATTAATCTATTTTATTCTATTAGTAATGATTCAAAATTAATTGTGATCAACGTTAATCCATTCCATTAACTTTTTAAGGTTTCTTGTACATGTGAAAAACTCAAACATAGTTGAGTCTGAATCAACCTAAAAAAAATATCAACATATTTGTAGTTGAGTCTGAATCAACCTAATAATAATATCAATAAAAACACATTGTAAATTTACTAGTGTAACATATAAGAGTTTTATTTTGTTGATCATGGTTCAAACTCATTAGATTGAATTCTTTTATCAAACACACGGTAAATTGCAAATAGCATTTAATCATGCATATAACTTAATTAGTCTACTCATGATCTGCTGGTTCACAGGTGAAAAAGTTTGCCATGGACGTATTAAAAAGAAGTTCCAAGGTTTGGGTCTCGGAGCTAACTTCAAGCCTCTCAACGATGTGGGACACAATAGAAGCCGATCTAGCCAAGAACAACTCGTCCATCTACTTAGGACCACTACAGAAGTTCATCTTCAAGTTCCTCACCAAGTCCCTAATTGGATGTGATCCTTCGATCTCGACGCAAATAGCTGAGTCCGGCCACGTCATGCTCGACCGCTGGCTCGCCCTCCAGATCCTACCCACCTTGAAGATTGGTATCCTTCAGCCTCTTGAGGAGATCTTCCTTCACTCCTTTGCCTATCCATTTTTCCTTGTTAGCGGTGACTACAATAAGCTCTATCAATTTGTATTGCAAAACGGTAAGTTTTCACAACAATTCCTTTAGACTTTGCATTATTATACATGATACTGCATCTTCAACTCCAACAGTCCAACTAAGACCCATTGATCCGTTTGGGAAAGAGAAATATCAAAACCTCTTTGTCAGGTTTTTTTTTTTTTTCATTACCTTTTTCCCCTTAGAATAGAAACTGTTATCACTAAATTGCGAAACCTAAAACAATAATAACTTCTGTAAAAGGAGGAGATTTCTTCGATCAAATTAGTTTATTGTCTGTATTAAGTGTACCAGAATTGAGTTGCTTTATAAGCCTCTCAAAGCTTATTTTGAACTCTGATAAAAAAATTAGATAATAATAAAGTAGAGTTATCGAATTATAAAACCCCAAAACTCATTGCACTTAAATTATTAATTTGTACAGCTATCAATGCATTAGCATTGGAGATTTAGTTCTATTGCCCAAACGAAACATGAAGAGACTTTAGCAGCCTCTTAGACCCCTCTAACCACTTGGCAAAGCTTTAGCATTTTAAGTTTTAAGGCAAAGTTAACATTTTGGTTGGTGGACTGAGAAAGGCTAATGTTGGTTGGGATATAGATTAACTCTTGATTTCATGACAATGGGTCCATTTAATAATGTCTTTAAAATAGGTAAAAATAGTTTTATTTTAAAAAATAAGAATTTTTAGAGAATTGTGTTGAGAGTGTTTTTAAAATTTTTGTCTTAAAAAACGTATAAAAATATTTTTAAAAACTCTCAAAATAATACCAAACAAGATCAATGTGTCACGAAATAATAATAGTCATGGTCGTTGTTATCATCATCATCTCCTTGCACACTCATCTCTTTGCACACACTGTAAGCATTTGACAAAAGAATAAGCAGCAGACTTTAAGCCAAAAGAGGAAAAAAATCTATGCACTAATTATTTAAGAATGTGACAAGTCACAGTTAGATCATAACTTTCTTTTAAAAAAAAAAAAGAGTTACATGTTACACATACTGATTTTATTTATAGGATGTTTGAGAGGTATAGTTAGAACTAAAATTTTTAAATTGAAAATTATAGCATGAGAGTTTTACACTGTAACTTTTTAATCACTGTATTATATAAGAGCTCTAGATTAATTAGTAGTTTAAACTGCTCTCTGAAATATTCTTTCTAACTTAAAATACAAAACCAAATGTTAGAGAAATGTTAGAGAAATCCAATACAATCTAAACTAGTGGAATTATTGCAGTCAGTCAAAGCTTTACCCAATAAAATCTAATAATCCAAAACGAAGCTTGGTAAATTAGTTCAAAACACAACAATATAGCATACAAAAACTTTATATTTTTATGTAACATTATAACATGTAACATTGTAACAGAACTTATTTGTGAAACACGCAATTAGTGTAATTATTTACTTAACGTAATCTACTATATATGAATTACATAATGCAGGTAAAGAAGTTCTAGAGAGAGGCAAGACCGAGTTCGGACTGAGCGAAGAAGAGACGATCCACAACCTTCTGTTCTTCCTCGGCTTCAACGCCTTCGGCGGCTTCGCCATCTTCCTCCCCAATCTCCTCGGCACCATCGCCAGCGACACCACCGGCCTCCAGCAGAGACTCGTCGACGAGGTCAGGCAAAACGGCGCGTCGTTTTCCTCTCCCGACGACCTCACCTTCGACTCCGTCAAGGAATTCGAGCTCGTCCAGTCCGTCGTTTACGAGACTCTCCGGCTCAACCCGCCTGTCCCCCTCCAGTTTGCCCGGGCCAGGAAGGACTTCCGGCTCGCCTCCTACGACTCGGCCTTCGAGGTCAAGAAGGGCGAACTTCTCTGCGGCTACCAGCCCCTCGTGATGCGCGACCCGAAAGTCTTCTCCGAACCGGAGGAGTTTAGACCGGACCGGTTCGCTAAAGACAAGGAGTTGCTCAATTATCTCTACTGGTCCAACGGTCCGCAGACCGGTTCGCCGAGCGAGTCGAACAAGCAGTGCGCGGCCAAGGACTACGTCACGCTCACGGCGTGTTTGATTCTCGCTTACACTTTTCGACGCTATGATTCGATCACTGGGAACTCTGGTTCGATCACGGCCGTTAAAAAGGCCAAGTAAGAGAGGCACAGAGAGAATTCATTGACTTTTCAG
>CAMOHE010045672.1:0-57358 GCA_946598075.1 Artocarpus hirsutus | reverse complement strand
CTCAAGTTTTTGTTCATAAATGCTCAAATATGTATGCTAACATAATTAGAAATTTGCATGAACTTGGAACACGAAAATCATACATTAGACATGGAGAAAACACATACTAAAACTAAGTTTGAATTTAAGAAAACCTACCTCAAAACTCCTTTGAAAAACACCAAAGTTTGGGTTAAGAATCAAGCTTGAATTGACTCCAAAACGGCTTCAAACGTGGCTAGAAATTATAGTTGTCGTGGTTGCAAAGAAAGCTTTATGCCTTATGTTTTTAGTTGGAAATTGAAGTGAAAAAGGAGAGAATGAGAAACTTGAGAAGAGAGTGGTGATGGTTGAATATATAGGCATCAAATTAATTGAGGAGCGGGATAGAATTAAATGAGCATTAAAAGAAAATGTTATCATGTCTCCCACGGAGACTTTTAGCAAATAATGTCAACATAATTGAGGGGACAAATGGGGTATGTTATAGAAGAAGATAAATGAAGCATTAAAAATGTGGTTGAGAAAACATATCAATGTCCCCTGATAGTTGAGGTGAATTAATTCTATGTCTCTAAATGATAATGATGCTATTTAATTGAGCATTAATGTAGTGGGACAAGGCTGATATAAGTGAGTGATAGGTAGATTTAAAATATTTACTACAGAGACTTAGTAAAAATGCTAAAGTGGTATTTTTATTCGTATGATTTTACCAAAAATCATACCCGTTAAAATAACGGGTGTTTCATAATTGAAATTCAGCTTCAATATTTCATCAAGGAGTTTGTTATTTTATTAGAGACTAAAATGAATTCAAGAGTTTTAAGTACAAAATCTCTTTCTTGAATCATAAATAGAATAATTGAAGATGTGTGCGTATAAGTGAGTCTATGACTCCATATCGTATTCATTCACCAAAAGTAAATGTAAAGGGAATTTTATATGGTGGGGGACCTTATTAAACGTACCCGACAGGTCATTTTAATCACATAATGTATACGTGACCCTTGCTTTGGACCACATGAGGGTTCTTAGGAAGAGATCGTAACACTTGCTTTGTACGCGTTTGATTAAAATCGTACACTTACGATCAATGATTCTATAAGTAGAACCGTCAACAGAGAATTCTTTTTTTCTTTAAAGGCAAGACACGTGATTTTTAAAAATTGTCAAGGCTTTTGTCATCACCCTCTCGCTTTATGTTAACCAAGAAGAGGACACAAAAGCAAACGTTATTAGAACCTGTTCCACGGAAGCTATATGCCTTATCAAACTATTTAAAAAAAAAAACAAATAAATAAACAAATAACACTAACCTTTCTTTTTTTTAGATCGAATTACATAAAATAAATCCCTTTTCTCTTTTTTCACGGCAATAACATGCCTTCTTTTTCCTCATACCTTCTTTTTAAGCCTTTTATACAAATCAATATTTTTATCATATAATTTTTTCATCTTCCATTGTCAAACCCCGGAGTACGGGAGGTGACGTAATAGTTTAATTAGGTTAATTAAATAGAAATTTAGTTAAAACATAGGTTGAATTAAGGAATTTATTTAAGTAAATGTGATAATTGTAAAAGCCTTTTGAAAAGAGTAATTACAATATTTAAACAAACAAATAAGTTAACACAATAAACAATAAGGAAATGATAATAAAAAAAATGAAATGAAACGAGAATGGGTCCCATTGACCCACATTTTATGCACGCACATAGTACTAATAATATTAAAAATACGACCACAGTCCAAAATGAAGAAAAGAAAGTTAAGATTATACATGCCTTGATTTTATAATTTAAATAACCTATTGGGCTTTCTTACAGCTCAAATGTCTTGTCTGTGTACTTCTCTCCAATCCTAAGCTGAACTCCACCTAATGGAAGGAAAGGTTTTAAAACAAATAAAATGTGAGCGAAAGGTTCAGTAGGATTATATTTTGAAAATATTTAATTTAAAAGCAATTTCATTATTCAAATAAAATATATATAGAAAATGAACTTGAACAAATAAATGAATAGATGAAAATTTAATAAAAGCATTCTTTATCAAAATAGATTAAATGGGTCGACCAGAAAGAATACCATTTTCTTTTCTTGGGCAAATCATATATATTTCACCACCATAGTAGTCCAGCTGGGTTTTGGGACCTACCTCTAAGGTCGCACTCTACACGACCCGATCTCTAATATGACATCATGCCCTTAAATATAATTATATATATATCTTTCTATGATTATTAAAATTTCTTTTTACTAAATATAATCATTTACATTCATTATGAGGTTTGTTATGAAAAATCACCTCAATTCTACTGTTTATAAAATTAGTTAACAAAAATATATTTTCAACCAATCATTTGAAAACATTTTTGTTAAAAATCCCTTTGAGGCCAAAACATTTAAAACTAGTTACCAAGAAAGGGGTAGAAGTCCTACCTCAATACTCGTGTCGGTGTCCCATACTGTAATTCTGATCCGCTATACGTTAGCTCCACAGATCCATGTATAACCTTAAATGAAAATTAGGTCTATTGGTATCTAGCGCGAGATATTCTATGTTACTAAATCATCTCATGGTGTCCTAGTGTGCCATTTAGGTTTATAAAATCATTTTACAAGGTCAGAATTTCAATCAAGGTTTAAAACAGTATAAACCGATGAAAAATCACAAAATTTCTATCATGTCGGTCGGCCTGCCGGTCCCCTGTTTCGGCCGACCGAACTGCACAGGTCGACTTCCCAGGAAACCAAGTCCGATTGACCAAACTTTTCCAGATTCGACCTGCCGGTCGTATGAATCCAGCCTGTCGAACCCATGAATCCGTCATGCCGAACATGAACTTCGGCCTGCCGAACCCATGAATCCGTCATGCCGAACATGAACTTCGGCCTGCCGATCTGGAAAAATTCTAGAATTTTTCAAGCACGGGAATTTGGCCTCTCGAGCCCAATTCTCCATTTCAAATTGTTTTTCTCAATTCTCAGGCATAGGTAACATCAATAGATGATAGAAAAACATAGTAGATCACTTTTTATTACATTAAAACAAGTTTTAAACAAAATTTTTGAAAAAAATCTAAAAATGAGAAAAATTGGAGAAAAATAAAAATCTTGATTTAAATCCGTTTTTGGTCAAACAAAGCTTGTATTCTAGTTATTCTAAGTTCCTCTAACCTAGATTGAAGGTTTTTTAAGCTTAGAAAAGCTTAGATTTCAAAATGCAAGAAAATTTAAAAAATTTAGAAAAGTTTAAAATTTGGAAACTAACCTCCAATCAAAGCTTTAAATCATAGTTGTAGTTACTAAATCTCGTTTATGAGCTTTTAATCTACTAACCCTAGGCTTGAAATTGATTTTTGTTTCAAAAAATTTTGAGAGGGAATGAGGGAGAGTGAGAGGTACTGAGAGAGAGAAAAAGAGTGAGTGAGAATGAGAGGGAGAGGGAGAGATAAATAGAGGGAGAGAAGGACAATTAGCTGCACAAATCCGTGTGCAACAACACACTAGTTTCAAATGAGACCTATTTGGTATTTGTCGAATTCTTTTGTTTCAAAAGTTTAAAATAACAATTAAAAATAATTAAGATTAATTAAATATCATTAAAATTATCAAAAACAACTTTAATATGAAATCTTCACAAAATGACCAAATTAAGTTTAAAATATTCATTATGGCACACTAATCCACCATTTAACGCACTAACAACACTTAATTAATTTTGGGGCGTTACATCTATATTCTTAATTCTTTTCTTTCATTTTCACAAAAAGTTGTCCTTTTCATTGTTCTTATCAACGTTCAACTGTTTGATGATTATTGGCTTCATAATTAGCAAATAGCGTAGTAAAATATATAAATTTACATTATTTGATTAAAATATTTGTGTTTTTTAGTATTCTTGATATCATATCAAAACATGTAAAATAGGTTATTATTGTCATTGAAACGTATTTTTGAATTATATATCGAACAGCCATGAAGAAGTATTTTAAAAAGAAAATTTTGAGTTATCAATTTAAAATGCAAAATTTTTGGAGTATAAACTTTTTTTTCCCATTCATATGTTGGATCTAAATTCAATATATAGGTTAATATATTAAATAAATATGAATTAAAGGCTATTAGATAATGTTATCCAATTAAAAGTGATCAATTTGAGTTTTGGGTTTCTAATGCATCATTATGTGTTGGTCTCCTATGTTTAGACACCAGAAATATAATTACTAATTTTACGATGGGCTAAATTGGTAATTATGGATAATTGTTAGTGTTTAGCAATTATATAAAGGGGTTGTGGTCCCTAAATCATTACGTACGTTATTTTTCTGTTCCCCATCTACAGAAAAATTATAGAGCATTCTGTGAAGGAGGATTTACCTACCAGACTTAAAAAATCCTCAACTTCAAGAATCACATTCAATTAATGGATTCACGTTAGCTTCTGCATCTTATTATTATTCTTGATGATTTGATATAAATGATCTTAGATAATGATGGTTTTCATCATAATTTTGTTCTAACATTATACCCTCACTAAAATTAAATCCTTGATCCGTCACTGCTCATCATCAAAACCTTCCAAACGACCATATTGATCCACAACGAAGAGACATTACCATCATGTCCCTTTCTACTCCTGTGACACCGTCATGCGATCTCGGGGACATTTCCAACTTGCGCCGCACGCGCTGAGCATATTGTTGGATCTCCTCTCCTACGGGCGCAATGGCCTCGGCCTCGATACCAGGCTGTCGAAGTAAGTCTAATGAGATCCACTTCCCTCAGCCTCCTCAATATGCCCGTAATGGTTTTGCAAGCTGAGGAGATCTCGCATTGGAGTTTTTTCCACGGGTTGCCTAAATTTTTGAGGTTTCTATCGGATTTTTGAGATCTCTGCTCTTGTTTTGTGGTATTTTGCATTGTTATTAATGAGTAAATATTTTTTTTTTGTTATTGTTTTGGGAGTTATATGTAAATGGACTTTACGGATTTTGTAGACCTGTTTTTATTGGGAAATGTTTATAAATGTCATCTTTTAAGATTAAATTTTTAAAAAAGTTATGCATGTTTATTTATGGCATAATTTAACATGAATATGAATAATAGTATAGCATTTATTTTTCTAAATGTGGCATAAATAAATACAACTTTTGAAAGCATGGCACAATATGTAATTTTCTATTTTTTATCTATGTTGATTTTTGTAATTCTTTAAGTATACCAGTGGTAGTATAATGGTATCTGTCGATGATGGCAAATTCTGGTGGACATTGGTGGTTGCCAACCGGTTTCACTTTGGATATTGGTTGGTAATTTTCAGTCGGTATCACAGTGGCTATCAAAGGTTACCAGTAGATATCAAAATGGATTAAGGAGATTATTGTCCAGTATTACAATGGATATCAGAATTAATAGCTGGTATCTAAAGGGTATTATAAAAACAGTTGTACAACATGGAGTGACGTTTACAATTTTTTTTTTATCATCAGAAAGTCAATCCAATTCATGGTTTTGTAGCATTTTTGTTGCAAGTGTTAACTGGGATTTATATCATATTAAAGTCTAGTGATTCATCTGTATCATTTAATGTAAAAATTTTAAAAAATTTTCTAAAAAAATTGCATATTTCAAATCAAAGTTATTTCTCTAATTTACTCTTTCTGTAAAATTGGGACTTATAACCAAACTATTGGGTCAGTTAGAGAAACACCACTTCTATGGTATTGTTTTTTTGTTACTTCTATGAGAAATTTTGAAACATATCGCTTTCAAAAAGTATACAAACATAATTAATCACAAATATTTTGGGTTAGGGTAAAGCAAACAAGTTTTATCTAAGAGTATTTTAACTTTTTTAACTAAGAAAAATTGTATGAATGAAACGAATAAAAAATAAGTAGTAGAACATGACACTGACAGTCAAAGGACTAAAATATCATGTTGTAAAGTGACTTTATAAGATTAGGACCTATAACCAAACCATTGCTCTTTGTCAAGGGAATTTTAGACATTCAACATGATAGGAAGCTTAAATTGAAATTTGCTGCAATAGAAACAATAGTTGAAAAAATGCCACCCTATCACCGATGAGACCTTAAAAGTATACATTTTTTAAGGTTAAAATTATTTATTTACACTTTTATTTCTCATTAAATTCTCTAATTAGCGTGAACATGTGTAAAGTAAATTAATTAAAGCCGTAAAACTAATATGTCATGATTTTACTTTTAGTCTTAATGTGTTTGTAAGTGTATTTTAAGTTTACAAACATGTTTTAATATATTCTTAGTAATTTTTAAAAATATTTTTATGTTTTAAGTAGTGTTTTTGGTATAACCAAATTAACTATGTACCATTTTTAGTAATTTTTATGCATTTATTTTTTTTGTAATAATTGCAAATGTTATGTTTGTAAAATAATTAAATTTGTTTTAATTTTTATTTTTAAATTTGAAATTTGGAGCAAAAACCTAGCAAAACGACACTAAAACGGACAAAAACAGATAACAAATAAAAGTTGCATCAACGCTACATTAGCACAACATCATAAAAAAAAAAATCAGCTTCTGCTAATCCACGTGGAAACCAAAAGAAAAAAGAAAAAATAAAGTTAAGAATATAATAATATAAAATAAATAAAGCAATATAAAATAAATATTAAAATATTGTGAATAATGAATTTTAATTCACTATAAAGGGGAGTTATCCTCTGTATTCAGCATCCCCTTCCCCACCCCCCTCCACCCCCCTTTTTTTTCTTTAGTCTTTCAAAAGTTAAGCTTTTAGCTTAATAGATCCTCCTTTTTGGAGGAGTTGCTACTAGAGCACTCATCCAATCTCACTTTTAATGTTAAAACAATATCTAAATTAGTGTAGAAAATTTGATGAGATAAAAAGATAATCCTATATGTGTAGTAGTTTGGTATGGTTTTTAACTTTATATCTGTATTATAATACTTATATTTTTATAGAAAAGAAAGTTGCAAAGGGATTTCCAAACAACCCTGCAATCATATAGGACATCACGATAACAGGTAAGAAATCGGTAGCAACATTGTGGTTAAAAGAAAATCATTTTTATTTGCTTTTAGGTACTACAACGGTTGGGTCTGGTTATAGGTACCTTTCATTTTTAACCTATGTCAAAACCGTCATCAAAGACACCATAGTTACATGGAAATTGCCTGCCAGACAAAGAGTTGTTGGTCTAATTAATTACACAAGTCTTTATTAACATATGGCTACCAAAAATCCTTCCATCTTTTATCAGCCTCTTCCATGCCTTCAACAATGAGATATCAAAAAATGATTCTTTCTCTACTGCTTCCTAATGAATGATTCATAGGAACGGATTAACCGGGCTTCCTTGCATCCGATCAACTCATACATAAATTATATTTCTATCTTTTTAATAATTATTATAAATGTTATTATGTTGCTCAATTCTTGCATAAATTCAGTAACGTTTTTTTTATGTAATTTAATTATATTGCATAATTAATATTAATAATACTAAAATCATGTTTGTTTATTAAGTTCAATTTTTGCTGCATTATAGACATAAACTGGTACAATAAATGCTTGGTAATACTTAATTTATTGTCGATGAAAGATGGCATAATGTATTCTTAACCATTTAATAAAACAAGGTTCTATCAAAATTAACACAATAATTTATTCCATTTAAATATAATAATTTTGATTTGTTATTATCTTTTCTATCTTAAAATTATATTAGTTATAACTGTAGTGACGGTGGTTATAATTGTTATAGTTAATGCATCAAATCACTAGTGAGAAGTGACTGTTTTATTGATTTTATGGAAAGTCCCTTATTGCATTATAGCTTGTTATATTGTCGCTCTCGGAGGACTTGTAGAAATAATAAAAGTGTTTGTTTCAAAGGAGATAAGATTTAATATTTCAAATGCTTTAGATAACTTGTAAATAGAAAAATTTCACACCAATTACGAAATATACAAAGGATTCTCGAAGCCTTACTAGGTTTAATTTTATATGTGAAATTTTAAATCTAAAATTACAAAAATATTTACTTTATTTTTAAATCGCTTATCTTTTTAACGTAAATTTCAGAAGTCTTTTCACCCCAAAGCACACCCTCCTTGTGGATTCGATCTCGGACTCACTAAGACTTTATTACTTAGACAACCTTATACTTGAGGTTATATCAAACTCAACTTTCAAGATAAAATAAGTACAAACATAGATATATGGGATATAATGTTGGGATTTGAAAAGGTGGTAAAAAGTAAGTTAGGATATTCTAGATTATTCAAAATAAATATTCCCTCAATTTTTCACTAACGATATAGGAAAAATACAATGTAGTGTAAAATTACACTGTATAAAAAGTTAATAGGACCCACCATGGGGACACCTAAAGAGAAGAAAAAGAGCCACCTCTTCCCCTAGGTGCGGCCAGTTTTTTACTATGCAATTTGAGTTAAAATTTCATCATAAATAAGCTTCGGTGATGACTTAGGTTGGTGGGTCACCAAAGTTGGAAAAAAAATACACTTGATGGTCGTCACTTCCATGCAAACATTTGAAAAAAAAAAAAAACCTTTCTCTTTTGTTATTCTAGCATTGGCAGCCCCCATAAGCACTCCCTCTTAATTATTTTGCTCAAAAACAATCCCAAAATCCATCTTCCAAAGAAGTCATAGAACAAGTTAAAGTATTTGGTTCAAAACTAGCAACTTTGGAAGGTAAAACCTAGAAATTTATCTATATGTTTTTACTATTTTCTTAGGTTTTTGAAAGGATTTTGATGGGGTTTTTGGTCATGATTTGTGTCAAGGAAAGTAGACAAGATCAAGCTTATTGTAGAGGAACATCAAGCTTACAAGTCCTTTGGTAAAAACCCTTAACCTATGCTTTAATTTTTTTTTTTAATAAAGTTTGATGTATTTATATAAATATAGATTGTAACATGTCAAAAGAACTCTATGGCATGATTATGTGGTTTGATATATGTATGATGATGATTCTTGATGGTTAGAAACTAGGATTTTTATGCTTTCAAGCAAGTTTGGAAAAAAAAAATGCTTAAATGCACAATTTGGATGATTTTCAAGAAGATGAAATTTTGACATGTGTAGATGCAATTTACTTACCAAATAAGTACCAGGAAACTATCCAAAATAGTGAGATTAACTTCTAGACATGTATGCCATAAGGAGCAAAAATGTAATATGTTTTTGGAGATATTTTTTTATTAATAAAGAGTTTATTTTATTATTCATATACTAAATTGTTGTGCTTTTTACATTCATATTTGTTGAATATATGATAAGCAAACAAAAGTCAGAAATTATCAGTCTAAGCCTTTAGAATCAGGCATATGATGGACAGATTATGCAGAAGACATGATTCTATAGGTGACGGTCTAAATCATAAGATCCGCAATTGAAGGAATAAAGTTGGGCACTTTATTCATACAAAGATTGTTATGTTGTCTATATCCCTAGCGAGAGATAGTTTGTCTTGACCATCGAAGGTGGACTCTACAAATAGAAACATTGGTACATTGTCATAGGTAACGATGTATTGGATCTGGACATAAAGTGTAATTGATTTGGATTAATAATTCTGTCTCGACAAATCAATTCAATGTAGACAATCATATATGTTGTATCTTAATCCTAATTAATAGTGAGCCCGTTGTCTTGACTTATGTCTTTTGATGTACTAAAAGGTGACATCCATATTTTATAATGGTACACATACCGGTACGTTGGAGACATGACTCTTGATAGCGTAGACTTGTTATTCATAGATACAAAATCCCTAGCTCCTCTTTAGGAGTCGATGATATCCTCTTATTTGCGTTATCATATAATTAGAAGACTGAAGCGCTTAACCATTTGGATACATAGGTGTAACCGAATGGTATACTGTCTTTAGATGGTAAGTTTTTCGATAGTGAGATAATGGAACGTAGGAGCAAAATAATCAAGAAAGTAAGACAGAATTTTTTCTTAAGCCGAAAATGGATAATCTTATGGGGATACGACACATTATGACATGTCATGGATACTTAGCTATTCGGGTATCGTAATTCTATATAGTTCGAGAGTACAGCTTTAAGCTTTTAGTGGAGTAGCATTAGAGTTGATAATTATGAAATATATATCTAAGATATTAGGTTTCATAATTATCAAGAGCTTAAACTATATAGGTTCATCAGGTCTCATTTGCTAGCTCATAACAAATCCTGTAACAATACAACATACTTTTCTAATAAATTGGTGACTTATGTTAAATTATTAGATTGGCTGAAATTCGATAGGATCAAATAATTCATGTCTGTTTATCGGTTCAACTAATTTTGTGAAAAATTATTTCAAGATAAACTTGTTAAATTATCGAGAATATTTAGTTTCCTAGAGATTATCTAGATATTGTTGTTTTAATTAGATAATTTCTCTATTGGATTATTTGAATTAAAACTAAGGCTTTATCCAAAGAATTTCGAGTGGAAAATAAAAGATTTGCAGGGATCATTTATCGCAAGTTTGGCAGGCCAGTCTTTAGGTTTGGCCTGCCGATGGAGTAAGTTCGGCAGGTCGATCTGCCAGTTTGGCCTGCCGACTGAACAATAATTAGATCACATGTTTTTACGCGATTTTATTAGATATTGGTCCATATTTGAATTTTTGATGTCTTATCTGATAAGGACTAATCCCTAGGCCCAACCCCTATAAATAGGAAATGAGACTCATAAGTTATTTAGATCAGTTGAGAAATCAAGAGTAAGTACTCTATACTGTGAGTCTTTGTTACTCCCCTGAAGAGCTATTGTTCACAAATCACAAACCTTAAATTCTGGGTATCTCTTGATTGGTTGGAAGGAGAGTCATCGAGGAAAGGCTATACGAGGTGTGCCTACACATACTTAAATCATGGATAGAGAACAGCAAAGAAGACTAGTTGATTGAGGCTCTTCTAGAATGCCTTTCTCTTCACAAATTGCAAGGAGCTCTTCAGCATTAAAAGGTTAGTAAGATCTGGTTAATTTATGCATATAGCATGTCAAACTTGTGTTTTGAAAAATACTCTGGTATAAAAAATTTTTTAATCTCCGCTACATTCTATTTTTCCAACATCAACAACTTTTGTGAATAAAGTTTTATGAAATTTTTAAATGACTAAATTAAAAAGTTTTATGCAAACTCGGCTGGTTTGTAAAACTACCAAAAATTCTATTGTACAGTTGGAATTTTAAAAAAGTTAAAACATAAAAGTTGTAGATATATGAAAACTATCAAAAGTCATGGACATCTTGTCAAAATTTTGCATGGTTTATGGGTTAAAAATTTTACAAATTTTAATCACAAAATTTCAAAAATAATATAAAAAGAAAAAAAAGTTTTGAAATAAAAGGAATTTGACCTAGGTACTTCAAGAAGTTTTAAGCCTTGCTGAAAATCAAGCCCAACGGCATAAAATGATCATTTTTTATTCTGGGAGCAAAATCATCAAATTTTTCATAGTTTGAGAAAAACTACAAATTTTGTTAAAACCAAGTTTTTCTGCAAAACGAGAGCCAACGCCTTGTTTTACCTACCCCATTACCAATAAGCAACAAAATGCAAATTTTTAATAAAAATGAGCTCGAAAAACTTTCTAAGGTCTATCAAAAGCAAAAATGTCATTTTTGCAAACGGCTCGAACGAACCCCAAAATGTCTGAATTAGAAAAATGCCCCTTAGTGGGAATAATTCCGTACTTCATTAGTGATAGTAAGGTAAAGTGAAATGAGGAAAAATAATTTATATTACTCCTTGGGTTAAAAAATGACTAATAACCAAACTAGGTAATTAACGCTTAAGATTCATTATTAACATGTAGTCGATAATAAATAGGTTAGCTAATAACGGTAAATTTTTCGAGCAAGACACTTAGATAAATAATGAAGAAAATAGGGAAATTGGATCAGTATAGTGAAATTTCAAGTAATTTCCAAACCCTACCTATAGCATGGACAAAAGGGTTTTAACAAATGTTAATATTTTTCCATTTAAGTAAATGCGTATATATTGTACTTATTTTAAGTAATTAAAGCATCATAAATGGTATGTCACCATCATTTAATAAGCTAGTAAATAAATCACCAGATAAAAAAAAATGTCATACCAACCTCTCAACCTAAGGGGGGTTCAAGTTATGTTATGATCTCAATGTTATGATGACCCTCGTGTGTATTTGATAAGAACAATTGGGCCCTAATTAAGCTAAGGATATGAAATGAATACTTAAAGTTTATAAGTAAGCATAAATGGATTACGCATACAAGTAAAAAATTATTTTGTGGGCTATTTTTGGATTTACTGAGCTATACTTCACCTAGTTATTCTATGTTGTAAGAAATCCAACCAAGAGGCCAAAATAAAATTACTATTGAGCTAGTAGTGATGGATGAGCAATTGTGTAGTCAAGGGTGTAGATGCCTTTGCGAAAAAGTTTCCTCTTCATATTGAGTATTTTAAGATGTGTTGTTTTGAAAGAAAATATTAAGTACGATGTAATGTGTATTAGAAGATAAGTAAGTGTTTTAAACTCTTTTGGAAAAAAGATGTATCTATAATATATGTTAATTAAGAGTTTTATGTAAAAAAGAATGTTTCCTAACTTTATAGCTAAGTAAGTTAGAAAGGTATTAAGAAATGATTTGAGTAGTCGAGCCGTGATAGCTGGTCCCAAAGCGGGTATCCTACTACATATTGCCATACATCGTTCAGCCACAGCTCAAGAAAGATAATTTATTCCTAGTTATGTAATATTAGAAAGTTTTTCTTTTTACAAAATGTACCATTAAACTGAAACGACTATAGCCAATGACGGTCCCACTCAATAAGCACCAAATAGATGCTGATAGAAGAGCAAGCATGGAGTTTCAGGACATGGTACCACCTCGTTATGATCATAGTAGGAAACCAATGGTGCTAATGGAATGGTTTAATGCCATCGAGGTTGCTTTCAGATCTTGTCACACACTATTATATTGTTAAGTCCATTTAGCCTTAAGAAGACTATAAGAGAAGGCTCTAGCATGGTGGATCAGACTCTAGCCCTATGAACAGCACCATGATTGGTAGGGTTTCAAAGATCAGATCTCTACAGAGTTTGCACCTCACCCACCCTCACGTACGATTGATCTACCGATGTATGCTGATCCATTAATTTGGGCAGATTAGGAACACCGATCTTATATTCGCTTAGAAGCAATTTGGGGATGATATATGGGAGAGTCAGTAGAGCATTACATCATGAGATTCCACCATACCATAATACCGACCATTCATCCAAGGATGCCATTACAATGAGCCTACGACCTTTAATGGCTTGGAATCCTAGATAAGATTCAAAGCTAATTCCTTATCCTAGAGGTTTCCCCAGCCTGGAAGACTTTATAGCCGAGATGTTGCACATAGAGCAAAACCTATTAGCTCCAATTGATGATTTCCTTATGGATATAGACAAGGATGATGATGATCAGGTTGTGCCCGACCCTATCCCAGGACCACTTGAGCCCTTTTTATGTTAGTGATGACCCGTTCAACCTCTAGTGAAGAGGAGAAGGAAGACTCAAAGGAAGATCCAATAAACAATAATGTGTTAGATGCCACTTCAATTAGAATAACATATGTTTACTTAATATTAATCCCTAAACTCGTGATTAATTATGTCCTTGTATCATTTAAAAAATGCTATATTTCAAACTTGCGCGTCCTTCCTGACAAAAAGGTCATTTGCCTTGAATCCCGAGTCTAAACGCCATCATCAACAAACGACGTCGTTTTCTGCTTAGGTTGATCCATTATGCCATTTACAACGAATGAACAAGAATACTAGTGCGAGTTGATTTTTTGGCGCCTTATCCAAGTCTGGCTTTCACCTTCTGTGTTCTCTCTCAACAGTCTTCCAACTTCAACCTTTCTTTCTGGGCCTTCTCCATACATGGCTAACACAATCGACAGTCCCAGACCTTTCATCTCCATAAACCACACAATCACTGCATTCAAATCTGACTTGTTCATCGCCTTTCCTGCGAGAAGATCTCTTGCCCGCCGTCGCCAAATCCGAGCCCATCCGTCTCTTTCAATTTCCAGAAGATGGTTCCTAATTCCTTCGGTGTCTGGCATCTGGGACGCCATAACTGGCGGCAACAATGGCCGTGAGGCCGTTCAAGCAATTCGTCGCGGAATGTTGCTCTTTAGACAGGTAAAACACACACACAAGTGTGTGTGTGTATTTTTTTTCATTATTAGTCCTGAACTCTTGTTAGCGCAAGTACAGTGACAACAACTTTCAATTTTCACAAATTAAATCTTGAACTTTTGGTTCTTGAAAGTTTCGGTTTTTCACTATAAAATTGAATATGAATTTTTACAAATTTACGGAAGGTAATCACATTCTCTTCACATAAAAATTTAAAATTTTCATGAAAGTTGTTAGATTATGTGCAAGCTATTCTATTCACTAAGTTGCAATTCATTAAATACTATTTTTTTAGGCTTTAGCATTTTACACAACGTAAATATTTGTGTGAATTTTTTAATTATATAATAATAATGGAATTATCCAGGCTAAATTTCGTCAATTTTATGGTCAGAAGCCGAAACTTTCAAAATGCACAAACTTAAACTTTTCGCCAACTTTTAATTTTTTAAAATTAAAAGTTTAGAGACTAAATTAAGTTTCAATTTTTGTTTATATTGTTTTGCTTTGTTAATTTTTTGGGTGGTGTGTTTGTTTTCTTTTAAGGGTGACGTATCTGGGTCTCTTGTGGAATTCAACAAGGCCATGGAGTTGGACTCACGTCAAAAGGCATGTAGGTTTATTATTTTGCAATTTTTTGTCTGAAACATTTGTCATTTTTGTGAGTTTTTGATAAAATTTGAGTTGCTTTTGCAGATCTTTGGCAAAGAGGGCTTTCACTTTACTATGTTGATAGGTACTACATCGAGAAATGAAAGGCAAAAAAAAATAAAAATAAAAATAAAAAAAATATAAAAAAGTATTTCATTTGGAGAACAGTTAGTTTCATTTTGTTAAGTAAATGGAGATTCTGAATGGCTTTAGAGCACATTTGACATTGCTCTTGCTTATTTGTTTTAGATTTTTAAGGGTTTTTGGAGTTTTGATTCAAGTTTTCAAATCTCTGATAAAAATTTGTTTGGGAGATTTTCTGTCCTAAACAGACCAAGACTAGAATTGAAAGGGTAAATAAAATTATTCACACTATAAATTTGACTTTTCAAAACCTGTTATTTATTATAATTAGAATTAGTTTGAAAAAGTGTTATTTCCTACTATCTCTGTCTATGTGGCTTTTTCTAGCTTTGCCTGTTTTGACACTCTTTCTGGAGAAAAAACATTGTGACAACATAAATTTAAGTAGAGTTAAAACAAACATTTGAAGTGTTTCTAACTGAGATGAATTGAGTTCAAGGCCTGGGCATCTTATATAGACCCAAGAAATGTGGGACTTTTTATTTTGCTAACACTTAACATCTAGTATCATCTTTTCCACAATAAATAATCAAAGTAAGCAACTTTTTGTTGTAGATTTGAAGAAGGGGCTGAACAGTTTCGAATAGATGTTGCACAAAACCCGAACGATACAGAGGAATCCATTTGGTGTTTTCTCTGTGAAGCTCAGTTATATGGAGCTGATGAAGCAAGGAAGCGATTTCTTGAGGTCAGAATGTTGTCAAGGAATTTGAATTTTTGTTCACTGGTCATTGCATAATGATACTATGCAACAAATATTTATAACCTTGTATATATATCAACTACTGATCAGCTGCTTTTTAAACTAAATACCAAAGATCCATTGTAACAAACTATGCTATGTCCAAAAATGTGTCAAAGTATGGCCTTCAGCTATGTAGAATCATAAGCGCAACTCGGTGAGAAGGGGAAAATTTTGCCTCTAACTGATATATGTAGGGTTACTAACAAAATCCCCCACCTGTTTTATCAAAGTGCTGCATTACGCCCTATATTTTCAGGAATATTAAACGTCCCTTATGTCTTCCAAATTGTGTTAATTTTTTACAAATTTATACCGTACATTTTACAAATCGTGTTAAAACCTTGTTGTCATTCCCTGAACATGTGAAGTGCTTTCCGCTTCTATTATGTTACATTAGTTGAAACGATCAAATAGTTGTTCTGAAATGCAGGTTGGAAGAGATCCGAGGCCTGTCATGAGGGAAGCTTATAATCTGTTTAAAGATGGTGGAGATCCAGAAGAGGTCTAGAGCAAACTTTTTTCTACATTACCAAGTTGAAATGATCTTATAATGAGTTGTTGATTTTGTCTAGTCTTACTAGTTACAAGAGTCAGAGTTTACAAGGATACTCAAATGATTAGAGGCCTAAATTATATAACATACATATATATTTACAGCAAATTAATGCTGGTATTTTTCTTGGGATGCTTATCGCAGTATTATAATATAACAGTTTAAATCAGGCTTTTTGTGTAAGTTATTTATTTATTTTTTTCTGTTATATCTTATTTTCCAATATTGTAATCTGCTTTGCCTTTGTCACCCTACTTGCATGGGTACCTAAATTCATCTGACCGACCATTTTCCTGAACAATTCTTGCTGGCAAATAGCTTGTTGCTGCATTTTCAAATGGCCGAGATAGTGAATATTTCTACGCTTCGTTGTATGCCGGGCTTTATTACGAATCTCAGGTTTGTTTCATTCTTTCACTTATTGCTAAAAATGTGACTTGACACGTTTTGTTAATTTGTT
This sequence comes from Artocarpus hirsutus, assembly GCA_946598075.1. Taxonomy (NCBI): domain Eukaryota; kingdom Viridiplantae; phylum Streptophyta; class Magnoliopsida; order Rosales; family Moraceae; genus Artocarpus; species Artocarpus hirsutus. Next base: position 40,577 of record CAMOHE010045672.1, on the reverse strand, counting down.
TAAAACTACACCTAGTTATATGCATATCTTATGATCTTTAGCTCTAGCCAAATTGTTTGTCTCCCCACTTTTTAGCAATTGAAATTCACCCATGCAGGGCAAACCTGAAGACGCCAAGCGACATATAGTTGCAGCATGCCAGTCTTCTTACGGACAAAGGTTTTTATACAAATCTAGTTCTATTTTAACTGTTAAACAAATCTTTGTGCTATGTAATATGACAAGTTAACAGAGCTCGATGAAAATAAAACTGTCTTACCGGTAAAATGTTTTCTTATACTCTACTATGGAGTTATCCTTATCTATAACAAGAGACGTAAACCCAACTTAATTTTGCATTCAGGTCTGACGATTACATGGCGTCTCTAGCCAAGGTTCACTGTCATTGTCGAAACTGGGAGTCCTCTTGAAACTGTTTTGTTGAACATCTGTCTTGATTTGCTAGTTGCTTGAATGCAGATTTGAGAATTCTTATTACAAGACACTGTCCGAAATTTTAAGTCATTTTTGAGGAAGTTACGATGCAGAAGCAATTCCATACATGGCACATGTCTGTTTTGAACGTCAAATTTGTTTACCTTTTTCACCTCTGATTTGGACTTGTGTACTAAATTTGAAGATGTTCCCAATTTCGGAGATATTTTTAACTGTTTATAGATAGAGATTTGAAGATGTCATGTAAGATTTTTCTTCTTGTTTTGGGTCGGATGAATTGGATAGCCATGTCTGATCTACGAATATGCTTGAACTAGAGAAATACAATTTCACAGCGGTTTACTTCAGGTATGTGACGGTTGGAATATTTCGTTTGAGAACAAAGTTAACCATGTTGGTGATTCCTTTTGCATGGTCCAATGTCTGCTATCCAAGAGTTGATAAATGGAGCTGTAATATTTCTAAGCAAATATTTGCGGGATTAAATAAAGCAAAAGCACCAAATTATGTGAACTCATCCATTGGCAGTAATAGGAACTGAGTCAAAGGCGCAAGGCCTGAACCCGCCGACAATAGTCGCAGTTTTGGGCGGTGTTTTTTAAAATTTTCCTACCTTCAACTCACCCGCCCTTACTTGCCACCAACCTGCTGAACCCGCCTGCTGAAAACTCTTAAGATTGACAAAATCGTTATAAGAACTTAAAAAGGGTAGTTAGGACACCCAACTAGTTGAAATTTTTAATTTTACCATCTCAAAGAATAGCCTTGTTCCTCTTCCTTATCGTATTACTTCTTGTTTGCCAGCTTTTTTATAAAGATACTTCGTACTCTTCTGACCTCTCTTCCGGTTAATGTTAGTTTAGCTTAAAGCATCCACTTTGAGAATTGTTGCTTTGTACTAAACCCAAAAGGGACTTATAATAAGCTGTAAAAAAGGCAAGCAAACTTTCAAGCAAAGTAAAGCCACCACATTGAGCTTGGACACACTATTTAGTGTGTTAATTAAACTACAAGCTTGTGCCAAGGGCTTTAATTTGGGAAAGAAAATGAAGATCAGTAATTTTAATGGGAAAAAGGGAAGCTCAAACTAACTTAAAAAAAGTTCTGAAGATCAACTTATATCCAACTTAGGAGTTGTCATCAATTCATTAATAGATTCAATTTATCGATGTGGTAATTTTTTAAACACATACCAACAAAAACATGACAACTCCTAAATTAGTATACAAATTACAATTAGAGTTGGTATTCTTACCAATTTTTCTCTCCAGGATCACTACTCTTTTCTTGGCGCTAAGGAACACAGCCCACATATGCTTGTTTTGCAGGTTTTTTCCAATTAAGAGAAAAATGCTATCATTAATTAATCTAATTAGGCGATAGTTGGCTTGGCCACAAATAGGAGTTTATCCTACATAAGTCAAAAGTTTAATGTCCAAAATTAAGATATTATAATATGATAATTTCTTAGTAATAAAAAAGAAATTTATTAATAGATATTTGTTTTTTAACTATTAGATTTAATTAAAAAAATAATTTAATGAGATTTAATTGTTGGAAAATATCCCAACAAAAAAATAACATAATAATGTTCCAAATTTTCTTTTTTTTTTTTTTTATAAAGGACATAATAAACTTATCAAGTACATTCGTATACAACTAAATTTTTGGTTTCTTAGGCATATGTTTTTTTGTGCATTATTAAACGCAACCAATCATGTGGATTTGTCAGCATATTCGGAGTTGGAAAGCACAAAAAAGATGAATATTCTTTTCTGCTGACACGGCAATGGGATATGCCATGACCCGTCCGCGGAACCCAACTTTGAACTCCTATTTAAACTATTTTCTAACCTCACATACTTCATTGACGAAAATAGCCCTCCATTTCCTCTCACATTGGCCGTTAACTGTATAGCTCATTTGCAATTAAGGAGGTTATTATGCCCTGTTTGGTGGGACATTTCAGATCATTATTTCAGCTACAAACAGTATAAAGCCTTCACATGCTACAATAAAAAGAAAAAAATTTCAACAATATAAAGCTCTCACATGCTATAGTAAAAACATTTCTAACCAATAGTTTCCATCACCATGCTAAACACATTGTAAATTTTGGCATGAAAAATCTAAGAGAATGCCCCTTCCATAAAAATTTATGTCATCCCTTAAATACTATAGGATTTATTCCCTTAATTTGTTCTATACAATTTGGAAAAGACAATTTTAGAAGAAGAATAGAAAATTAAAAAGGTAGGTTTCACAATTTTCTTAATTATGCAGTACCCCTTTGCTTAAACATGGATATAAATTATAAATTACTCACTTCACTTTGATCAACTATATTTGAGAATCACTAAATCAATGCTTGATGTTTAATATTCGAGCCACACAAAAAAAAAAAAAAAAAAAAAAAAAAAAAAAAAAAGCTCATGAAAAGGAAAGCCATGCTTGGCAACGGGGGCAATTAAGACATTTAACCATTCAATGTATTAGGAGGAAAAAGAAAAAAAATAAACAAAGAGCATCTCCCAAGCTTCATCAATTATCAAAATGTAATCCCAATTTGCTAATAAATTATCATCTCCCCTACCAACAAATTCGTTTGGTATGTGCCATAATCAATACCATTTCAATTAAATAAACTCAGGTGGAAAAATAAAAAATAAAAAACCAAACCAAAAGCTAAGTAACACATCTCGTGGACGCAACACCACCCCAAATTCCATGCTACTAACTCCTCGTACCGCCACGTGTAATGAAAGTAACTCTTGACAAAAGCAATGCACGTGTCAGAATTTCATTCTAAGAGTGGTGAAAATCCAGTGCTATCACAGGTAGCCGTATTCGCCTTCTTCCATTTCCCGGACTCGGAAAAACCGGTATTCCTTAGAAATTATATAAAAAGCGTTTACGTTCCGTGACAAAAAGTTTTCTCCACTCATAAACAAACACACACATATATATATATATATATATATATAATTCTTTCTCTTTCCCGTATTTGTGTGTGATATGTCCGAGTAATTGAGGAAGATTGTTAGTTGAAATATTTGACCATCGTCTGTGTGAGATATGTCATCGGAGAGGCTTCTTAATTCCAACGGAGTCCCACATACATGGGGAACTTCGGCGGCGTCTTACTCTCTCCACCATTGGGAAGAGCCGGCCTGGATTTTTGAGGAGCTCCCGACGGCGACGATCGTCTCGGTGTCTCGGCCCGACACCGGTGACATCAGCCCCATGCTTCTGTCCTACACCATTGAGTTTCACCACAAACAGGCACGTTAAATTTACCTTATTTCTTTCTACATATGTATCTTATTGGCGTGTATATATATATATATATATATACATGATTAGATTGGCACGTTACGTGACACATATTTGTCCTTATATTATTATATTTGTATTGAACATATGTTTTAGTTTGCATAGTTTAATCTTAGGGATTACCTGCAAAATTATGAGTTTTGGCTAGCTACAAGGAATAATTAAACCGAATTCTAGCTTCATTTTCTGGCTTTTTGTTACGCTTTTGGAGTTTTAGGACACTCAAATCGATCAAACGTCAGGAAATTGATGATTCTTGAATGTGATTCTTGTTAACAGTTCAAGTGGCGCTTAGTAAAGAAAGCGTCTCAAGTTCTATACTTGCATTTTGCTCTGAAGAAGCGCGCAATCATCGAGGAAATTTATGAGAAACAGGAGCAGGTTTTGCCTATTATAGCTAACAAATTCTTTCACGTTTGTGTTGGCACTTGAATTGAGACTAGTTTCCAAAGGCAGGAAGTAGATTTAGCATGATTCTTTTATATAAACTTGTTATTGAATTTTTCTTGAAAAGGTCAAAGAATGGCTTCATAGTATTGGAATAGTTGATCAGACGGCGGTAGTTCGAGACGAAGATGAGCCTGATGATGGAGCTGTTCCTTTACATCATGAAGATAGTATTAGAAACAGGTGATTTTTTTTTTTATTTTTTTCAATTCCTATAAACGTTTCTGCTTTATAGTCAATCTTAAAGTAGGCATTAATATCATATTATCCGTCTTTTCATTTTGGGTTCTGCAGAAATGTCCCTTCCATTGCTGCTTTGCCTATCATTAGGCCGGCACTCGGGGGACAGCAATCCATTTCAGACAGAGCAAAGGAGGCAATGCAAGGTTATTTGAACCATTTCTTGGGAAACTTGGATATTGTAAATTCAAGAGAGGTGAACACATAAATTTCACTTAATAATTAATAACAACTTCGGCTTTTTTCAGTTTATGTTTCAATCTTGTGTAATTAGTCATTTGCATCTCTAAGATTGGCCAAATTTCTGGCTCTTTTCTTTAAAAAAAAATGTAGTAGTTTAATCAAAGGCGTAACACGTAATTGTTGATTGTAGGTATGCAAGTTTTTGGAGGTGTCCAGGTTGTCATTTTTACAGGAGTATGGTCCAAAGTTGAAAGAAGGTTATGTAATGGTGAAGCATCTATCAAATGTTCCAAGTAGTGATGCTGATATAAAGTGCTGTCTCTTTTTCTGGCTCTGTTGCTGCCAGAATAATTGGCATAAGGTTTGGCAATGTGTTCCTTTAATCACAAACTAGCAAAAGTTGGTCGACTTAGCAAAATTATAGTTCCAACCACATTCCCACACGCCCAATAGTCATTTTTTTGCTTACTGCTTGCACGTTTAGCACGCTTTTTAAGAACTCCTTGTGCTCAATCTTTACTTATTCTCAATTTCATGTTTCTTCTAGTTGAACCATTTGAGGATAGCATGGGTTGCTCTCTATGAGAGGACTATATATCTCAGTAGATGTAGCTCTCACATTAAGAGTGAACCACTTTTAGTCTTGTGTGTGCTTTTTTAGTCTTCTTTCTATGCACACCATTTGCTCTCATTGGTAAAGGATTGGAGACATAATACGCAACACACTATTTTTGTGAAGATTTTTGGTCCTAGATGGATAATTCAAAGTTTCAACCAATTATGAAATAAAACATCTACTTAGACCATATTGGTTTTGATGTCAAAATCTGAAGTCTATATTTCTAAGTGGCTGTGCAGAGAAATTAGTAAATTGCCTTGAAAGCTGAGACTAAATCATTATTTTAGTTGTTTGTGCATGTTCTTTTGCAAAAACATCTTCTAAATTTTAGTCTCATTCTTGTCTCCTTGCAGGTCTGGGCTGTTTTGAAACCTGGGTTCATAGCCCTATTGGATGATCCTTTTGACACTGAACTCTTGGACATTATTGTCTTCAATGTACTGCCCGCCTCAAAAGAAAATGGAGGGTCTCCGGTGTATTTGGCAGATCATGTCAAGGAACACAATCCCCTACGTTACACGTTCATGGTAAACCCTTCTTTTTTTCCACTTCATTCTCTACAAAAAGTTTTCTTCTTTTAGCTCCTTTTCCTTGTAATAAAATTTTCATTATCATATTCAATGACACAAAAAAAGGTTAACAGTGGAAACCGAAGCATAAGATTGAGAACAACAAGCAATGCCAAGGTTAGAGATTGGGTTTCTGCAATCAATGATGCTGGTCTAAAGCCTCCTGAGAGTTGGTGTCATTCACACCGGTTTGGCTCTTTTGCGCCTCAGAGGGGTTTGATTGAAGATGGAAGTCAAGCCCAGTGGTTTATAGATGGGAAAACAGCATTTGAAGCCATTGCTTCTGCAATAGAGAATGCAAAATCAGAGGTTAAATTCTCTTCTTAATCTAAGAGTTCTTGTGTCAAACGATTTAAGGACTAAATGTGGTTGAATGGTTTATCTCATGCAGATTTTCATCACTGGCTGGTGGGTTTGTCCAGAACTGTATTTGAGACGTCCTTTTGATGCCAATTATTCCTCCAGACTTGATGCATTACTAGAGACAAAAGCTAAGCAAGGGGTTCAGGTGAAGATCTCATCATTGATCTCATTTTTAGTCCCTGAACTAAAGGACTAGCCATTTTGTTCTTGGAATTCTAAAACATCCTAGAACGAGTCCTCGGTCTGTGCAATTGTCTCAAATTAGTCATTCCATCTACCTGATTGTTTAAAATCTCGACAGAAAAAGACATGCGAGAACCATATGTGGTTTAGTCAATCAAATGGATAGAACTAAATTAGGACAATTTAGTCGTTCAACAATTCATTCTTAGACGTTTTAGAAGCGAGGGACAAAAATTAGATATAACTATAATTTAGAGATTAAAAAGGAAATTGACCCTTCTTAATTAGCTCATCTTGTTTACTCAGTATTCTTGATATGAGTCATGATGCATTTTCTATGCTCATTTCAAAAGCACAATGCAAGTTAGATTGACTAGAAGTTAATTGATAATGCAGATATATATTCTTCTCTATAAAGAGGTTCCTCTTGCCTTGAAAATCAATAGCTCATATAGCAAGAGAAGGCTCCTCAACATTCATGAGAATGTGAAAGTTTTGCGCTATCCTGACCATTTCTCCACTGGTGTTTATTTATGGTATGCAGTTTACTATGGGAATTAATCACTGTACTTTTTTTCTACTTTCCATATCCAAATAATTGATTTCAAAAATGCATTTAAGATGATGTTTAATAATTATTCTTAACGTAATACAGGTCACACCATGAAAAACTTGTGATTGTGGATTACCAGATTTGCTTCATAGGTGGACTAGATCTGTGCTTTGGCCGTTACGACACTATTGAACACAAAGTTGGTGATTGCCCTCCACTTATATGGCCAGGCAAGGATTATTACAACCCAAGGTAAGTACTAATTTAGATTTTTTGTTTTAACTTAACCATTGCTTCCTCTTCAATTTTATGCATTGAAAGTGTTGCTTTTTCCGGTGATGATGCTAGAGAATCTGAACCGAATTCTTGGGAAGACACAATGAAAGATGAACTTGAACGTGAAAAGTATCCACGTATGCCATGGCACGACGTCCATTGCGCACTGTGGGGCCCACCGTGCCGTGACATTGCAAGGCACTTTGTTCAGCGCTGGAACCATGCCAAGGTTGATCTTGTGGAAACATTTTCTTTAATTTCCTCTTTAAGTTTAAAAAATAGCCTATTCTAATTTGTTAAGTCTTTTTTTTTTTTTTCCTTTAGAGAAACAAGGCTCCAAATGAACAAACTATTCCATTGCTCATGCCTCACCACCACATGGTCATCCCTCATTACATGGGAAGAAGTAAAGAGATGGATGTTGAGAACAAGAAAACCGACCAAAAACCTAATAACATCGACAGACAGAACTCCTTTTCCTCACTTTCACCGTTCGAAGACAATATCCCGTTGCTTCTGCCACAAGAATCCGATAGCTTGGTGGATCCTTATTCAGAACCAATGCCAAATTGTCTGCATGATAACAACCAAAGTCTTATTGATGAACCAATTGAGATGTGTAGAGATTCTTCACGCTCTCATCAGAAACAAGAAGTTGAAGCTCTAGTTTCAAAGATGAAAGGTTCTGTTGATGAACTCGATATGACAGACCTACAAAGTGACACGAATTTAAGCACAGACGCACAGTCTGAAACGGAGAATTCAGAAGAGTGGTGGGAGAATCTAAGGGAAAGAAATCAGATTAATGCTTCTGCTGATGATGACTGTGGTGGACAAGTTGGTCCACGAATTGCGTGCTGTTGTCAGGTTAGTGATTCCCCAAGGAATCGATAGAAAAATATGAAGCCTGTGATTTTGTCATTTTCTTGTTCTGTTGGTAACAGATTGATTAGCATAAGAGCTTTATAAATGTGTCTGCATTTATTTTCATGCTTTTGTTTTTCAACATGAGTTCGTTATGTGCAGATTGTTAGAAGCGTAAGCCAGTGGTCTGCTGGAACAAGTCAAACTGAGGATAGCATTCAGAAGGCTTATTGTTCTCTTATTGAGACAGCAGAATATTTTGTTTACATTGAGGTAAAAAAAAGCAACTAGATTTTGTTACTCTTAATTTTTAAACTCACTTTTCTGATATTTGCTTAGTTGATATAGCACGAGTATTTCTGCTTTTCTTCCGATTATATCATGAGTACATCAGTTCATGCACTAATCATTTTACCATTTGTAATTGCTTGCAGAATCAATTCTTCATATCAGGCCTGTCACAGGACGAGATTATACAAAATCGTGTTTTGGAAGCGCTGTACAGGCGTATCCTACGAGCACACAAAGAAGAGAAGTGCTTCAGAGTCATTGTGGTCATACCACTCTTGCCTGGCTTTCAGGTTCTTGATCATGTTGCATTTATTCCCTAATGTCTAAATCCACATTTTTCAGTCTGTTACACATATTTTCACCAAAAATGTTTGGAAGGCACTAGTGGTGTCCAACACCATGATTACTAAGCCTTATCCGTGGGGCTCATGTTGCAGGATTCACCTTCTATTAGTGCGTGGTGCTGGACACTATTAGTACTACTAGCTTTGTTCATTTTCTTTTTGTAGGGTAAATTGGCATTAATTTATTTTCTTTTTCTTTTGTTTGAACATATCAGGGTGGCATTGATGACGGGGGTGCAGCAACAGTTAGAGCCTTGATGCATTGGCAGTATAGGACCATTAGCTGGGAAAAAACATCAATACTGCATAACCTTAGTGGTTTGCTTGGTCCTAAAACACATGACTACATCTCTTTTTATGGTCTAAGATCATATGGTAGACTTTTCGAAGGTGGCCCTGTGGCTACAAGTCAGGTAATAACTTTGCATTATGTCACTAAATTCATTTTAGCTTCTCTGAAAAGTAATTGGTGTTATACTCTTAATTTTGGTATTATGAAGACTTAATATGGTGTTTTATCAACGCTATGCAGGTGTATGTACACAGTAAATTGATGATAATAGATGACCGTGCTGCTTTGATTGGATCATCCAACATTAATGATAGAAGTTTGCTAGGCTCAAGAGACTCCGAGGTCTGATTTCTTGTTATCATTATTTTGGGTACTGGTATACCATGAACTTCTTATTATTGGCCGTAAATTTGGATTAAAAACACCCTCTCACATGTTACGTCGGTGAAATTGAAGGAAAAGATTGAAACTTTATGCAACAATCAGAGCACGTTATGTCACGTATATAAAGGCATTTTCTTTTAAATTTTAACATGATTCGTTGTTTTGGTACAACATTTTGTTCTTTTTAGAGATAATTTGCCATAATGAAAAGTTTAGTGAACAACTTATTCAAAAGCAAAATTGCCAAAAACATTTTTTGATCTCAATTAATAAGTAAAGAGCTCTCCCTTTTTCAGTGGCTTTACATAAATGCAAGTATAAAAGAAATGAAAAGAAAGAAAGAAAGAAAGAAAGAAAGAAAGAAGGAAAAACGCTTAGATAGAAACCTTTCTTTTGGCCTAGAAGTTAAAGAATAGATAAGTAGAGCTTTACTTATATCCCTTAATTCCAAAAAGGGCAAAAATGATAATAACTTGACTCTGTTGTACTGGTCTCAGATTGGAGTACTAATTGAAGATGAGGAGTTTGTGGACTCATCTATGAATGGAAAGCCATGGAAGGCTGGAAAATTTGCTTATAGCCTTCGGTGCTCCTTGTGGTCCGAGCACCTTGGCCTTCACGCAGGAGAGGTTGGTGCCATTAATCACACATTAAACATTCTGTACTTTTGTACATTCTGTTGTCCTATTCAATTCAAAAATATCTTTATTTATTACTTAACCACTTTCACATTATGATGAGTGAGGACTTGCTTCCTTTCCTTCAGATAAATCAAATCAGTGATCCTGTATCAGACACAACATACAAAGATTTGTGGTTGGCAACTGCAAAGGTGAGACTGAGACTGGGAAGTGTATGGTAAAAAATGCTAGGGAAATTATTTGGTAGAGTATGACAAACTAGACCGTTGGTAGGACACAATTTTTAATCGTCATATCTATATTAGTTCTGTAAATTTGTCATACTTTTTTTTAACATAATATGATTCTAACATAATCTAACAGCTTAAAAATGTCTCATTAATACTTTATTTTTCCCTAACCTACTACAGAATTATCCATCAAAATGCTAATATGATCTAACAATTCATCTTCCCTATGAGAAAAGTTTCCTTTGTGTGGATGTGGAACACATTATAACATTCTGATCTCATTAATGCACCCTTTTCTTCCCCCTTTTCAGAGAAATTAATGTTCCACATTACAACATTCAATTACTGGCTTTGCTATGATTATTGTTTCATCTTTCCCCTTAGCAAAGACATTAATGCTATCATTTTGCTTGGTTTGGTTGTGTCCTTTTCTTCCTTGTCTCCACTACCTAACTTTTAGTCCCTCTTGCATTACACAGGAAAATTCAACCATTTACCAAGATGTATTTTCTTGCATCCCCAATGACTTTATACACTCAAGGTATTGTACTATTAGAGCACTCATTTGTCACCTCTCAAAAAAAAAAAAAAAAAAAGTGTTTGTTTATCACATTGTATCAACCATATGTTGTGCAATAACTACTGTAATTTATTACAACATGCCAAACAAAAACTTTATGACTCATGAGCATTATTGTCCTCATAAACTGTAGGGCTGCTCTTAGACAATCCATGGGTCAGTTAAAAGAGAAACATGGCCACACCACAATTGATTTGGGGATGGCTCCTGAAAAGCTAGAATCTTGTGAAGATGAGGAAGTGAAGCTAACAGATGATCCGATGGAAAAATTGAAGTCTGTGAAGGGTCTTCTTGTTTCCTTTCCTATAAGGTTCATGTGCGAAGAGGATTTGAGACCAGTTTTCAATGAGAGCGAGTTTTATGCATCGCCTCAAGTATTTCATTAAGATATGCACAAAATATGATTCACATTTATTTACAATTGTAAATGATTTCTCACAAAAATTTAGAGAGATAAGCAATTAGGGAATCACTAACAGGAATAGTTCATATTTTCTAGGTGTGATGCCACATTGGCCTTTATGAATTTCTTGTACAGGACTAATTGCTAGGTGGGAAAGAATACGTAGTTGCTAGTTACATTCTTTTTCTCTGTAAGCATAAAATGTAAGTAGTTTAATGCGTATTTTGTCAGTGATGCTCTCTGTAAGACTGATTGTTTTTCTTGTGCTTTGTGCTCTTGTAAATAATTTAAAGTTTATCTTTTTTGTTTTTTTCCCTCCTCATGTATCAACCTCTGAAAGTCTTATTTTGGTTTCCATCTTTCTATTATGTAAGACTAAACCTTTCTTATTTTTGTTTTCATCTTCCTCATGTCTTTCTTTTTCCCTCCTCATCTTTCTATGATGTGAATAATTTAATGTGTATTTAATTAGTTACGCACTCTGTAAGACAAAATATTTTTCTTGTACTTTGGTGCTAATTTAATGTTTTTCTTCCTTTTTCCCTCCTCATGTATCAAACCTCTTGAAGTCTGATAGGACTTGTTGGTTAGTTGAGGGAATTATTAGTTTGTTAATAGTTAGTTAGAGTTTGTTAGTGGGTATTAGTTGTATGAATAATAGGGGTTAATAGCTATGGAGCAGGCTTTTAGTTAAATTGGGAATTATCTTGGGCAAAGTCTTATTTTGGCTTCCATCTTTTTACACCTTCCCTGAGGGTGAAAATAACTAGAGTGATTAAGAAAATAATCAATAATGAATTCTGTCTAGCATATAATTGTGAAATGAAGGCCTAACATTCCTTCAACTTTTATGTGCCAACCAATCTAGTGAGCCATTTTTTTTATCCCCAACAGCATACATATGAAAATGCTACCCTTGAAAGTGCATTGAGAAGTGTTAAAAGAGGAAAGACCCTTGAAACCCTTCTCACCACAACCATTAATTCATTCACATTTATTGAAACTTGCATATCATGTTTAGGAGCCATTAATATATCAAATTTGATGGTGAAAAGGAAGACTTGCACTTGATTCTTTATCATAGCTTTAGATACAATATCTGTTTAAACTCATTTGCTTGAAAGACAAAAAAAAAAAAAAGTATATAACTCAGAAGATAGTACCCCCAAATATGTCTAACCCCCAAATATGTCTATCTTTTGAGAGTCGCAGACGGTGTCTTATTGGCTACGTAGTTCCTCAAAGAAGGGGACTTAGTAAGGCCATTAGGAGAAGCTGTTGTGCCTTGGCTTTTGTTCTTCTGTTGCATGATTCTTCTTGCTATGTAACCTCTCACCCATGGTGTAACATCTTCATTGATTTTGATCATGATGAAGAATATGAGGCGGTAGATGACAATCATGCTGAAGATCACACTTAGATCCACCCATTTCGACCGGTGTATGTTAATCTGGAAGATGTTTTCTAGGATGAACTCACCTGATATCCTCGGCAGGTCTGGCGTCTGGTTGTCAAACATCAACCCCATCAAATCATTCTGGTATTGTCCCTGAAAGTTGAACAAATGTTCATAACTTCAGTCATGTATAAGACCTCTTTGCAAAACCTTTACTGAGGAAAGTGGTTGCATAGTTACTGTTATTTTACCAAAAATGATACCATGGTAAAAAGCAGCTTCATAACACATCGTGAAACTACACTAATAATTGTTAGGGTTAAAAAAAAATAAAGACTGGGTCAAAATAGTAAGTTCAGTTTGCTCTGTTTTTACCTGTAGAGCCCAGAAGTGGAAGCTGATATATGACATTGGATAACGCCAGACAGGCTTTGGGATGTCCTTTGGAAGCCTGAAGAATCCAGAAACCAACATGAATATGCCCTGCCATGAGAAGAATCCCACAAATATCTCTTAATAAATATGATCAATAAAGTATAATAAACAAAGAACCATATTGGTGTTATTCTAACTTTTTAAATTCATAATTTACTAGCTATGTGGTGAACATAGATCTGTTGTAACAGAAATCACTTGGCATGTTTCAGGAAAGTCAAACCAGGGTATCAGAAATAGGCCAACAGTTGTTTCTCAAATAATCTAAAAAAAAATCACATTTTACCAATGACCCGTTCCAACCTAGATTTTTTTTATAATCTAAAAGTCAATCCCAACAAATCAAGTTAAAAAGATTATTAGTAAAAATTTGTGCTGAAGGAGAGATGAGAAGTTTCTCTTTTTGATGTGAGCAAGAAGCAAACCTGAATTCCAGCTCCTATGATAATTCCCATGAGGAAGTTGGGAATGACACTGGCTATGGCCATCATCAAGCTCTCAACCACGGTGACACTCGCATAAAGGCACAATACAAAGAACAGGTAATGCATGAAACCCGGATGGAGGCGGACCATGAAATAGCAAATGGTTCCGGAGAGAAACGTGATCAGTATCAGGAATGGCATTGCAGATATTGTGTTGCTGATGACAAATGCAGTGACACCATAGTGCCCATTCAGCCTCTCTCTTTGGAAAACCTGTTGGCAGAGGAAAATATTAAGTTTCTACGATTTCTTTTTAGTAAATTGCTTAGTCCTTAGCTTGGCTCCTTTTTTGAGTGGTTTGATGAGATGAAGATATTATACTACTTGCCTTCATATCCTCCACAAATGAAGGAAACCCACCAATCGACATGAATGTGACGAATCCAAAGACGAAAGATGCACACGAGCCTCTTGCCTGTTTCATGGCAAAGAAAGCAAGAGAACATGTTTTTTTAGTACATGAAAGAATGTGAGTTATTTTACACAAAGTAGCTTATGAAAAATGATTGGAGGGTATGAATTATTGTATATACCAAGATTGAATTGTAGCCTGTCCCCACATTCAAATAAATGGTTCCTATACAAATTGTGACAACAAGATAAATTACCAGCCTGAGCCAGTAATAACCGAAGTCTCTAGACATGTTGACGAATGAGCGCTTGGTCAACATACATGCTTGCATCAAGAAACTAGCCTGACTTCCTCCTGAGTCTAGCACGTCTCCTTTCTGCAACATATGGTGAAAACATTTTGCATTAAGACTGACATCATTTGTAACGGTTTAAGGAAAGTGCATGATCAATTAGTCAATTTTTTAACTATCTTCTTCAGAACAACACTTACAACTTTGGATATTGCCTCCACTTTTTCTCTAGCTGTGTAGCAGTATTGCGAAGTTTGGTACGAGTCGATGACAGTACGTATTGCTTCAGCAGTGGAAATCTTCTCTATAGGATCATCACTTGCCTCAAACTGATGGCAAAACGAAAAAAGTTTAACCAAAAGTGCGAAGGCCCTTTTTGGCAAGAATTGAGAAGCTCAATAGAGAGTGAATAAAAAGCAGTAAATTAATATTACCCTAAGTTTCATGGACCCTTTTAAAGTGGCTTTGACTTTATCAAAGTCAGAATTGATGCATCTTAGAAAATGATCAGATGGGTTCCTCAGAGCAGGGCAAGGAAAGCCAGCTTGTGCAAAGAACTGCATAAACCAATCGATGTAAGAATTATAAGACCACTCATAAAGTTCACAAATCATACTCAAATGAGTGACCAAAAAATACATATATATTGAAAAGTAGAATTTTCTGTGCTGTATTCTTATTCTTGCCTCATATGCCTCAGAAACCTGACCAAAATAAACAGTTTTGCCACCAGACAGCAAGTACAATTGATCAAACAGCTCAAAAACTTCACTGCTAGGCTGGTGAATCGAGGCTATCACAGTCCTTCCATCCCTTGACAACCCACGCAACGTCTGCGTCACAAAGAAAGCCGAAGCACTGCCCACCAAAAAAATAAAATAAAATTCATTCATTAAGAGCTCACTCGCATAGGTTCAAGGGAATAAACAAGCTTAATTCTATCTCATTAGAAGACAAACATAGCTTTTCTTCTTTTTTTTTTTTCAACCTCGTAAGGCAACACAAAAAAGCGCCTAGTTTCAAAACAAGGAACAACAAACAGACAAGACTAAAAAGAAGATTGCCCACAACAGAAAACTAAAGCCTTGTTCATTACCATTCCTGTTTTTTCTTTAACTAGTAACGAAATTGTTGCTACCTAAAACTTAACTTTTTGCTTTTGGTACTGCTAATTATGGGAGAATGAAGATGTTGGAAATGAACCTGTCAAGTCCACTAGTTGGCTCATCAAGGAAGAGCAATCTAGGCCTTGTCAAGATCTCAAGTGCAATGCTGACTCTTCTCTTCTCTCCACCACTAATACCTCTCAAATGCCAATTCCCGATCACGGTGTCTGCGCAATCTTGAAGACCCATCTCTATGATGGTGCTCTCCACCAGGGCCTGCTTGTCTGACCACGCCATCTTATCCGGCAACCGCAGCCTGGCTGAGTAGGAAATTGTCTCTCTCACCGTTAGAGTCCCAATCAAGTTGTCATCTTGTGTCACATAGGCCTGAGAAATCACATATTCAGCAACATGTACGGTATGATCATGACACCATTAAACGTATACAAGTCTACTTCTATAGCTAACAATTGCTTCTTCATTTTTTTTTTGGAAAAAAAATAAAGAAGCAAAGATTATTGGACAAAGAAGCAAGATCTACCAGCTCATAGTTGTTACTAATTTTTAACAAAACACATATTCATATATTAATTTCGAGACGCATAAATTATCAGGACATGAGACAATAATAAAAAAAATCACTAATCTTTAGAAAATTACACACTAGTCACAGAAGAAAGTAAAATTATATATTTTGTAACAACTTTTGACTCTTTGAAAAATTACCAGTAATAATAAATCTCTTTTTTTTCCAGAAAATATTTCCATAGGAACTGAAAAAAAAAAGGCTACATATACACCAAGGGGAAAAAAAAACTCACTGCAGTGCCAAAAAAGAAAGCTTTTTCTTTAGCAAATTACGCACTCGTCACAAAACAACCTGCACTAGTCAATTTTGTAATAATTTTTGACCCCTTGAAAAATCACTAGTGCTGATATATACCTTTTTTTACAGAAAAAATATAGGAGTTGAAACAAAAAGCTATATATATATATATATATATATATATATCTATATGTAAAATAATAATAATAATTAAAAAAAATGGAGTACTCACTGCAGTGCCAAAGGAGAGCTTTCTCTTGCGACCATTGAGAAGTATTGAGCCAGAGAGAAAAGCATTAGCAGCCAAGCGGCTCGACAAAGCATCAAGCAGTGTCGATTTCCCCGAGCCGGAAGGGCCCATGAGAGCGGTGAAAGTCCCAGGCTCGGCGTACCCGGTGAGGCCTTCCAGAACCTTCTGAGTCTCCCCATTGCTAAGCGTGACAGTCACAGTCAGATCCTTCCATGTCAGCCTCGCCGAAACATCTCCAACAAGCTCAGTATTAGTCGTCTCCTTCCAAAGCGTCTCGCTCAGTGGGCTCAAACCAAAACTTTGGCCGTTCCCCGCCGGCTTCCCTGCCTCTATCTCCATCATCACACGGCTCGCTTGAGAGTTTCTACTCTGATTGTTATTGTTATTACGATGATCATGATCTGTTTCACCATATCCCATTTTGCTTTTCTTGATCTTGTGCTTGTTTTAATATAAAAAGATCGTGTGTTTTTTATGATATTGTGAAATGGGAATTGAGTGAAGTTTGACTGAGAGAGAGAAGAGAAGATGTGGATTTTATGAATGTGCCATGCAAAATGAGCCTGCCCTTGAACAAAAGTTAGGCTTGCTTTTGTTGTTTTGTTTTGTGTATGTAAAACAGTAGTGATTAAGTAAACCAAAGTTGAAGTTTTGAGTTGCTAAAAGTATAGTAATAATAACAACAATATTGCCGGTAACATTATTAGAGGATATATATATATATATATATATGTGTGTGTGTGTGTGTGTGTGTGTGTGTGTGTGATGATCTAGCTTATGGGGTTCAAAATCTGAAAGAAAAAGTCTCTATTGCTAGCTATATGTGGAGGAGACATAAAAGTGGGAATGCCATATTGAACTTGATCTTCTTCTTTTTTTTTTTTTGTTAATTGTAACAATTAATGAGAACAGATGGCCGCTGTTAGGAGCATTTAATATTAGTAACGTTTTCCACAGAGTTTTCTCTCTCTTCTCTTTCGATCTCTCCCTGTCTCTCTTTTGCTTTGTTTCACACGGTTGTTGCACAATTTAACTCTGATCAACTACTCTCTTTGACACGTTAAAATTTTGTATTTGTTTATTTAATGTTTTTGTTTATTTATTTATTTATTTCTGTTCGGTGTGTGCGGTAATGATTGTGGGTTTGTTTTCATGCAAATCCTGTCAAACTTGTCCTTGCACGATTTTTTTTATACCACATGAAGAAAGAACCGTATGTGCTACCTGGCCCTTCATCCGGCATACCGAACCGAACTCTTTAATTTCAATAGTTTATGGCGCAAAATTTTTTATAGCTACCATGTAAAATAAAAAATATGTATAATATAAAACGTTTATATAATACAAATTTTGAATTTATTTTTTCAATTCAAACTAATTTGTCAAATTTCTACCAATATGTGTATTTAGTGATAGAAGATTTGATTAATTAATGTGATACTAATTAGATTAGTTGCTTAATTAAGTTGTTGAGGGTTGAGTATAAGCAACCAGCCAGTACTAAAAAAAGAAGATGAATAGAAGACTAAACACGTTTAATTTAAAAAAGTAAGGGGACCAATTAAAAGTCCAAAAAGTCCAAAAAAAATAAAAGATTGCCTCTCAAACCATCTCCAATTTAATGTTAATTCTAATGTTATATTTACCACTAAAAACTGTAAAAAAAAATAGTATATTTAATATGTTAATACTATTTAAAATGTTATATTTGTCTTGAATCATAATTATTTTTTGAAATGAGTCTTCATAATTATTAAGCCTTGAAATTTTTAAAAGTAGACTTTCAATATTAAAATAATTAAAAAGTAAAAATATCGTAATTGTTAAAGCAAAAAACTCATTCTACCAACCAATAAGAATCAAATGTTAAATTTGCCATATGCTAAACTTGGTGACAAATTTGTCATAAAGTTTAGTTTAGCATATATCAAATTTAGTGCTAAGAGCATCTCCAATGCAATGTTAAGTTGATGCATCAATTGCAAATTTAGCATTTAAGTATAAAAAACTCTCCAATACAATGCTATTTTTAATGCTAAATTTGTTATATGCTAAACCTTATAACAAATTTGCTATAAAATTTAGCATATCAAATTTGGCATTTGATTCTTATTGTCTGGTAGATTATTTTTTACTTTAACGATTATAACATTCTTATTTTTAATTATTTTAATATTAAATGTTTACTTTTACAAGTTTCAAGTTTAATAATTATGAAAAAAGGTAAATATGGTATTTTAAACAATATTATGCATTGGAGATAAAATCAAATAACACATCAAATATGCTATTTTTTACATTTTTTGTGGCAAATATAACATTAACATTGGCATTTACATTAAAGGTTGCCTAAAAATAGCATTGCATTGAGAGTATTCTTTATACGCAGATATAAAATTTACTATTAACATATCAATTTAGCATTACATTGGAAATACTCTCAAACATCATTAAAGCCTAACATTTCATGACAGTCCTTTTTAATGACGATTTTCTATTAAAATCCATGATTCAATGACAGTTTCCAAAAAACAATTATTTAATGGTTTATTAAAGGACTTTTTTATCCGAACTCCAAATTTTCAAATTTTCTTTCCTCTCCTTGCATATAATACATAACCCTAGTTGCTAAAATTTTGTTATCCCTCTTACAAATTTTTCAATATAATCTTATGGGTGGTTCTGATTGCATTTTCCTCTTTATTTTCAACACCCCCGCTCAATCAAAATCTCTTATTACAGAAAGATCCTCATATAGACTTAATTACGAAATTAAATTTTATTATAGAATGGAAACTAATGATAAGATTTTTTTTCCTCTCCACACATCTCATATCTTCAAATTATAAACTAATGATGAATGTTCTTTTGCCCTTTTTTGTTTCATGTTTATATTTTTTGGCTAATCATTTTATTTTTCAAAGGATAATCATATTTTTTTCTCCTTGTTTTATAAAGTTGGATCTATGTTTTTCCCTTTTCATTTTTTTTGTACTTAAGTTCATATGTTGTTTTACCGTTTTACATTTTCTTGTGTTATTTTATCTTTTTTCTATCATACTTCAATTGATATAACATTTTTTTATATAAAAAGGAATAAATTTCCTTTATTCTTACATAAAAATGTTATTCTAAATTTTCTTTATGTATTAATAAAGGCTTCATGCCTGAAACTTCAAGCAAAAAGAATAGATAGATAGATAGAGAAATGATAATTATTAAATAAATTATAATGAAATCATGGGTCTGAAAAGAAAAATGAAGTGTCAAGAATTAATAATCTCATGAAAATAATTTTGAGAATTTTTAAAGTACTAGGGCATGTAGGAAAAATAATAATAATCATATTCAATATTTTTAGGGTTTATATTTAGAAGAGTTGTGGAGAGTGAAAAAAGAGCGTGTAAATAAAACTAACTTAATCCTATTGCTAAACACGAGGCATATTAGTATAGGATACTCCAGATAATTATCTACATTTAGAGAAAGTAGGTGTTGCATTATGTAAAGGATATTTCCAATAAGCCTCGTACGACCAGGGGTTGCAAATGAAAACATGCAGTTCCCTTAATTAACTTAATGATTTTTTAATTGCTCTAATCATAGCATAGAATATCCTAGTACAGAAGGTCATATACAAAATCTATATTTATTTTTGCACGTTGTATCATTTAGGTATTGGCATATTGCATACAAGATCTGTGTATATCAAAGAATCAACGAAATCATATCAACTAATCCCTAAAAAAATCATATCAATTAATTATGCTTTTATTCATATGTTTAACTTTCTGCCAGTCATTTTTTTCTTTAATTCCCAATCTATTCTATATGGATATTGAAATTGACATAATTACATGATCATCATGATAATGAAATCTTCAATGTAGAGATTTTTTTTTTCTTTATGCTCTTTTTGAATAAGAATGTTTCGAAAAGTCCATTTTCTCCATATTTTTTATTTTCCTTTTGTGGAGAACCATTGTTATAATAATATCTTTAATTATTGCTTTTTTTCCATATTCTTTTTATTTTATTTTATTTCTTTACAATCTTTAATCACAATTTTTCAAAAACTTAATTGCTTTATAACGTGTTTGATATATTAGTTTGAATCAAGTACAGTGTAAAACTTTTACATACTATAGCATTTCAACCAAAAGTTTTAGCAACCAAGATCTCAAACACAAGATAAATTATTATGGAGAATCTCCATGTACAAAAAGCTCATATATATATATATAGGAAGTTATAGGTTTTGTATGATTTATTTTTTACATGTTGTACCAAGATCCATTTATATCAAAGAAATAATATCAAGGAAATCATATCAATTAATCCATTAAAAAATCATATCAGTAAAAAATCATATCGAATGAGTTTTTTTTTTTTTTTTTCTGTTTTTTCATTCGCAAAGCAAAAATTCAAATTATTATTGTCCTGAGAATATAAGAAACTTAATTTACTTCCTTTCACTCTAATACATGTATGCAATTCAATGCAAGAGTAAATAAATGAAAAATATCTGCACAGAATGATATGAAAAGACAATGAAATGATATGAAAAGACAATGAAATGATATGAAAAGAGAACTGATAACAATTAATGTTAAGTGGTTCGAAGATGAAGACAAGTGGTGTAACACCGCCCATGGGTCGCTTTACTCTTTATGGACTATCATGGGTTCGAATAAATCTTTAATTTGGGGCTTAAATGGCTTATTCATCATCTGTCAACCACTACCCAATACCCAATTGGCTGTTATGTTATCAATAAGACAACATACACTCACACTATATATATATATATATATATAACATACACACATATAAAGACGCACTTGCCTTATCAAGAGAGCCTAACCTTGTGCGCTAGTTAATTTGCTGGACCAGTTTCCAGTTTGGACGCGGATTTATCCGACCAAGTTATTTTGACTCAAGCCTCACTTAGACCCTTCACAACTAATTTTACATTGGTTTTACGTCGGTTACGTATGTTGGTCCATATGTGTATAGAGCAAGAAATCGAGGATTGAATTTCTAGAAATGAAAATTAGTTTGAGGTATATATGATTATTGTCTTTAAAGGTTTTATTTGACTTTATTTCTAAAACTTTGCTAACAAATTTAATGACAAATTACTCTCAAAATGCAACAAACTCTTGAACACAAAGTCAATATCTAACAATAATATTGCGTTCCAGAATATAAATCAAATTTATAGATTTTTTAGAGCTAATAAAATGACAAAAGTGTCATTCTATAAATAAACATAACTGGTTCAATCTATACAACCGTTTACATAAAGGTACATCTTTATTTGTAAAAGTATCTCTTAATATAATAACATAACTATTACAACAGACATATCTGTTACTAATAGGTGTTTAAATTTGTATGAAAACATACAATCAATAAATATATAGGTTTGAAACAACTCAAAAGATACAATATTTTAACATACATAAGCTCGGACGAATGCCACGGTGCCAGGTGCATCGCACCAAAACAAGTATAGAAATATGACAGGCACCGCACTTCCTCGACCCATTGCTAAGGCATGGCATTGGGCTCTGTGCCTCGTTTTGCTTATTGATTTTCCTTTGTGTGGTTTCAATTTTGAGCGCTGCGATGCTATATGCTGATGCTAAATACACTTAAAAATATATATTTTATATTTTTTAAAAGTGTCTAATGATTTTATAACATGTTAAAGATATATTACAATCTATTTTACACTATAAATAATAAAAAGTGGGTCATATTTGTACGGATTAAAACTATTTTGCTAATGCACCAAAGGGAAACTGTTTGGTAACATAACGTGTATTTTTAACAAGGATTAAAATTCTCCAATGACTCTTAAACAAATTCAAACATTTTGAAAATGTTTTCCCATTTTTACTGTTTTAAAAATTTTATAAGTAAATATTTTAAAATTCGTAACTTCCAAATCTTGCAGAATTAACAAAAAAGTTATTTCATAAAAGTTGATAGTTTCGATAAGATCGACAATTTTCATGATTTAAGATTTTTTAAAATCAATCGTTTCGGGGGACTTTTTGTTATATTTCTAAATAGGTAGAATAAAAAAAGGCTATTTCGAGTTGATCCGGTTAGAATTTGAGAATTTTTTTTCATGAAAAATGTTTATCTCACTGTTTCCAATAAATCATATGTTAAACTCAAAAACCAATTCTATCTCTAAGTTCTTGAAAAACTTAGATTTTCAAAAATTATTTAAAAGTGTTTGGCAATACTATATGCAACAAAGTTTACTTTTTGATGGTAAAACCTTAATCTAAGCTTAACAGTTACATCCATAGCCATTTAGTCATGTCATAATAAGTTCTTTACATACCAAAGTCTATAATCATGTATTACAACCCATGAATAATTTGAAACACAAATTTTGAACAAAAGTTTAGGGGTTAGGGTTTTACCTATGGGGTCCAAATTGCAAATCTCCCTTTATGAGCTTGCAGAACTTATTAAAATCTCCTTGATAACAAGATCACGATACAAGAATAAAGATCTAACCTAAAGCTTAAACCAAACTTTGAATATGCTAGACAAAGTTTTGATTTTTACCTTAAAATCTCATTGAACCTTCTCTAAAACACATCATTTTGTTTATAAAGATGGTTGAAGGCTTAGATCAAAAAGATTTTGAGAGAGATTTAGCTTGGAGAGGGGATTATTTGGAGAAGAGAAAATGACAGAGTCTTTTCTTCTTGGAGCTAATTTAAAGAGAAAAAAAAATGAATTTTCAAGTTAGTCCTTGGATACTTATAAAACTTAAGCTAGGGACTAAATTGCAATAAAATTTTTGGTCAAAAGCCCCTTAGAAAATCATTTTTCATTTGGAGAATTAGGGAAAATTTTGCATGATTTTTCAAGTCTAAATGAATAAGAACATTTGACTTTTTGTACACCTAGTCTACCTAGGTTTTATTTTAGCAGTTTAATTCCACCCAAAACTATATTTTTCTTGTTCTGACAGTATTGTATAGAAAAGATATTTTTCTTATCAGTCTAAAAATAGTCCAATACATTATGTATCCATACTGTTCAATTGCTAATAACAGTAGTTCATCTATTTGTGTGGGAATTAATTTTGTATAATTCTATTATGTTGCTAACTTAACTATTAAGAGTATCTCTATACATTGGATAATATTAATACGTAGACTGCAGATACCAATATCTATAACTGACTTGTATACTATCAACTTTCGTGTTGCTTAGGACTTTGATATGATATTTTAATCTTATTATCTCATATTTACTTTTATGGGTATTTTTATCACAAAAATTGTATTTTTGACATTATCCATGTGACATTAATTTTGTCTCTTAAAGCGCTTAACAAATTTTGGAGTTTTTAACTCACAAAACTTGTACATATAAAATACACCTTAATTCATAATAGTTTACACACATAATGCACATGAAATTTCTTTATATCTTAATCACTTAATTTCATAATTATAAAATATGAACTTTTGTTAACGAAATTCATTGTTTATATCTTGATTTAAATTCTAGATTTAAACTAATAAATTTTTCGGATATTACAAAGTTGTCCTTTGTAGCGATTTTATAGACTACCACTTCCTGGTGTTCTACAATCACTTGTATCAAGTTATACTTCTTCCCAATCCATGTTAATGGCTTCTTGGTTCCTTAAGGTTTACAACCACACTATTATTATCACAATATAGAGCGATACGCCGCTCAAGGTTAGGGGCCACTTTTAAGTCCCTCATGAAGTAATAAAGCCATACAGTCTTTTTTATTGCTTCTGAAGTAGCAATATTTTTCACTTCTATCGTGGAGTCAACTATGCAAGGTTGTTTTACACTCCTCTAGATGATGGCTCCATCATACAAGGTGAACGTGCAACTCAGGGTTAACTTCCTCAAATTTGGATTGGATTAGAAATTTGAATATGTATATCCTATAGGTGTGCGATCCATACCAGAGTACACAACCATATAATCCCTCGTCCTATGAAGACATTTTAATATATGCTTAATTGCTTTCTAGTGACGCCATCCTGGATTAGATGGGTATTGACTAATAATTCTAACCACATAACAAAGATTTGGTCTTGTTTACAACATAGCATACATTAACCTTCCCATAATATAGGCATATCAGACTTTTTTCGTCCTATCTATTTCCTCTGGATATTTAGGAGACATATTTTAAGAAGCGGTAATTCCATATTGTATAGGTTGTACATTTCCCTTGGAATTTTGCATTAAGAATCTCTTAAGTACCTTATCTATGTACAAGGCTTGAGATAACAAAATAACTTTGTTCTTTATATCTCTTAATAGACAGATCCTAAGAACATAGCTTATTTTTCCTAAGTCTTTTATTTGGAATTGTTTTCCCAAACATTCTTGGATTGATGTCAATGACTTCACATCACTCTCCATGATTAGTATGTCTTCAACATAAAAGACTAAGAAGACTATAACTTTGTCCTTTATTCTTTTATAAACACATGGCTCATCTACACTTTGATCAAAACCAAAAGACTTAATTGCTTGATCAAATCTAATATTCCATAATCTTGAGACTTGTTTCAGTCCACAAATGAACCTTTGTAATTTGCAAACTTTTTGTTCTTGTCCTTATTCTATGAACCCTTTAGGTTGTATCTTATAGATACTTTACTCCAAATGGCCATCAAAAAATACTGTCATGACACTCATTTGTCAAATCTCATAATCGATACATGCATCAATGAATATGATGATTTGAATGGATTTAAGCATAACCACTGGATAAAAAGGTTTCCTTATAATTGATTTATTCTCTAGGTGTACCCTTGGGCTACTAACCTTGTTTTAAAAGTCTCAACTTTCCTATCTGTACCATTTTTTCTTTTATATGTCTATTTACATCCAATGAGTTTAATCCAATCAAGCACATCAACAAGTTGCAAGACTTTATTTGTATACTCCTCACTCACTTTAGCAGACCCATCCCATGACACCCTCTCTGATGTGGCCCCACCACGTGATACTATTTGGTGCCTACTAGCCGCCTGTGGTAACCCCCACCCGATGCCTCCCCACCCCACAACAACTTCACTAACATGTCCCACCCATCGATACCCTCTATTGCCTAGGTCCCCAAGACAATCGCTCACACAGAGGCCAATTTGCTAGAAGTACGCGTTCTATTCTTATGTGAGACATTCATTGGCTTTTTTCTCTTTATAATTTAACTGTTATTAGTAAAATTGGACAAATTGCAAAAATTTTACGAGTTCAAATATAAAGTACTGTAGTTGAAAGTTTAAAAGCCAGTTTCCCAAAACTGTTTAAGTTCAAGGGTCACGAGCACTAAAACCCCAAAAATAAAGGAAATGGTTTCTTTTTCATTTGTATGCCTTGCATTTTAGGGGTTTGAAAAATTATACCTTATATCTTGAATAGTTGCAAATGAATACCTTTAATTTTCAAATGATTTAATTTTGACTATCAAAGAGACATAAATACCTTTAAAAACCTAAAGCTTTTTTTTTTAAAAAATAAATTATTATAAAAAATGAAAAAAAAAGAAGAAAAGTATATTTATATAAATGCACACGTCTCCCTACTATTTTAGAAGGCTGTATAGGTTTTCTCCCCCAAAACCATGGATTTGAATATACTCAAACTGGCTTGTAAGTCAAAAAGAACCACAAGCAAAAAGACCAACTTTTTAATTCTACCACAAGAGATCAAAACCCAAACTATATCAAGATTAACTCCAGAGGAAATTACCAAAATGACCAAGCACCAACAATGGTTGAATTGAACTTGTTTCCTCTTTATCTGGAAAACTTGTTCCCCAAACTGCCTTGCTCTTCCACTCCTTCGATATTGACAACAAAACTGCAAAAAAGGAGCCTCAATAAGCAACTTTTTCTTTTGATCGTGACCGCGACAACAATGTCGTCGTTGGAGGACTCGATGTCATACGCTTACAGCGAAAACGAGCTATACGACTATGGCTGTGTTGAGGTGAAGACAGTGATGAGCAACAGAAAGAGAGACATGCGCAAGGAGAAGCAAGGATTGAAAAATCAACATTTTGCTAATATTTCGACCGATATTTTCATATTTTTCAAAATGATAAAATATTCAAAAATTTTATGAAAATTTCCATGGAAATAGCGACAAAATATCCCCACTTAGTATGCAATTTTTCAAATTATTTTGAAATATAAAATTTAAGTTATTTTTATTCACTTTTTAATATAATCTTTCATAAATTTAATTTCAATGCTATAAATTCAATTTTTAATTTATTATGTACATTAAGACATGTGATTCAAAATATGAACTCCAATCTTAGAGTTACTAGCAATTACAAGAGGGGTTATCCTTATAATGAACATGGTAGATATAAGATCTTCAATAATGCATCTCTACAGTTTTCGGATGAAGTTCAAAGCTCACGCAATTGGGTTAACTCACAATTTGCTATACATGGAGAGGTAGTAGATAGAGATCAAGAGACATATGCATGGCATGTTTAGAGTTATACAAGAAACTAATCAAATTCTATGTTGTGATATCAACATTGTTTGAAAAAAAAAGGCATTCCAAATACCTTTGAACCTCCTAGAAGCTCTTCTTAGTATTGATATTTTCTTATCTTGTATAAAAGGTATAGACATAAAGTACTTGTACTAATTGACTTTTAACTAATATACTCAATTTGAGATTGTATGTTTGTCATTTATCACATTATGATCATATTTTACCTTTTATATTCATCATATACTTAACAATTTGATTAAAAAGTCCATCTAAACTATATATCATTAACAATTTTAAAGTTTTTTTAAGTCTCATTTCAAAATAAAGTAGTTTTAGATGACTTTTTATATTTTTGTCAATTTCTATAGATATCGATATTTTTGACGATATTTTTGTAAAATTTAAGTGTCGATATGATGTTGATATTTATACTCTTAAGAAGTAGAGTTGTTCTTTTTTTAATTTATTTTCCTTTTGTTTTTTGGTTTTCTTTTTGACGATCTTTTAATTTTATTTTTAAAAACAATCTTTTAGTTTTTTTAAAGGACATGTAAGGACTTTTGGATTCAGAAAATTTTAAAATCAATTCAAAACACGGAAAAATTAAATTTAAAACACAAACTACTCAACTAAAAAAAAGAAAAAAAAAATACCGTAAAGGACATAAAAACCTGAGAACCGAGGGCGCACGTGAGCGCAAGGGGGCAAAGGAACACTCCTTAGTTTCCACTCCAATTTATGCTGCCCTTTGTTCTTCGCTTCCGTTTTGTACAATCGAGGTAAGTTATTTCTAATTCTCAAATACCAATTTAAAGTAACTAACTTTTTAATTTTAACATGATAGTTAAAACTATTAATCAATATTAACTTTTTTTTATAAAAATTTATATTATTTTTAATTAAAAATTTATTAGAATTAACTTTATTATACAAGCTGGCTAGCAAGGAGGAGAGATCTATAACAATAATTTTTTCATTGAAAAATTGGGTTTTCCCTTTTTTGGATTTCCATCTGACACTTTGGAACTTTTATCTCTTTCGAGTGCCTGTAATTGCTTCTTTTTTTCTTTTGCATTTAATTTGCTTCTGGTCATTGGTTTGGTCTGCTTTGTACATTTTAAAGGTGGGTTTGTAATGTAGTTGTTTTCCAGTCTTCTGGGTTAGAAGAGAACTGTGTTTTTATCCTAGAATCTCCAGTGTTTCCATTTTGTACTAGTTTAGTTTTTGAAATTGAGAGTGTGTATGTCATGTATTGTAATTGAAGACTACATTAGACTTTTTGAGTGTCTCACTCTACCACATTATTGCTTTTTTTAATTTCTTTCCCACCATGAAGCTATTTTGATGGTCATTTTTGATAAACACATAATGAAACATCAAATACTTGTTAACTTTCTGTTTGGGGAATTGTTTGAACGTATGGAAGTTTCAACACGTTTGGGAAATACGTGAGACGTGATATGGCAGTACTTCTGGAAAATTATCCACAATGTTGGGGAATATGATTCAATAGTGTGACTGATGAGAGGTATTTGAGAAATTGGTGGAAATAACGTTTGACATTTTTTTTTTTTCCATTGATAATAGTGATCATGCGTTTGCAGTAAAGAACTAGAAGCCCAAATAAGTTAAGAGTGTTGAATTGATGGCTTCATCTGAAATAAAATCTGGGGCATTGGTTTCACTAGAGGACCTACATTTAAATTTGCCATTCTTCAAGCAAGGCGCTTCGCTTTGAGTAACTGGAAAGTAAGAATTTTGCCCTGTCAAACACCTAGCTCCGTCTTGTTTTGTGCTTGATTTTTAGATACTAACTTTCCCTGTTACTTATTTTTCAAGTGTGTAAGTGATGATTATCCTTCCTCCGCTTAACTAGGATTACAAATTTTGGGAATTTCCGAGTTTGAGGACCTAAAGTTTTAAACTTGCGTATCTCGGGAACTTTATGTTTTTTACACTTTGCACACGCTCTTTACTAGACCAGAGTTTGGTGGCAGAGAAGGGAACTAATGTTCTCTTCTTGAAGTTGTTGGTGTGATTTTGTCTAGTATGCCCCTAGTGTAAGGCTGTAAGCAAGGAGGGTCTCGGGGGTGGGGTGGAAGAAAAGTTGGAAAATGTAGAACCAATTATAGAGTTTGTCATAGTGATGACAGCATTTCCACAAGACAGAAGACATAGATTCCTTAAATGGTAGTCTTTGGTGGTTTTGTCATTGTTTTTGTACGGTTGGTGACCGCAACAAAGCAGAGGTGGAGCTGGGGTGCAATCAGATTGGAAGGAAAATGGTACGCCATCATGGGGGAAAAATATCATGTCACATCATGAAACTAAAATTGAACTGTTATGGGTAAATAATTTGGAGGGGAACATAATTTTGCCATTTTTGGACCTCATAGAGCTCGGAACCTGTGCATTCATGACGTCTATGATGATATTATTTCAAGATGCTTATGATTGTTCATATGGGTGATAGGATAGCTAGCCTAGAAGATTGTGACAGGGACGAAGAACATAATATTGGTCAACAGCATTTAAAAATAGGATAATTTAATATTACCAAGTACCAACTTTATCAGTCAATCTGGCTGCTTTTGGCTATCTTGGTATATGCTGAAGAGAAATCTCTACTATTTTAATGTGCCTAGATACAGGTGTTCTCATTTGGTAATGCTATTATCTTTTGTACCTAATACTAAATTTTTTCGAATACACTAATATTTAGATTCTTTGACTGCCCTTGATGATTGCTTCATGATTGGAAACAGATCATCTGATTTATATAGATTCTCTGACTGCCCTTAACGATTGCTTCATGACCTTTGATTGCTTCATGATTGGAAACAGATCATCTGATTTATGTAATTGCATGATGTCCCATGCATTTATGTTATGCTGGTCTGGATGGACCAATGATTGGATACACTTATATTGTTAATTCCATTATTTTATCTTTCATTAGCTTATCACTGTGATTTTAAACAATTAAACACGGTGTCCCATTTTTCTCTTCAGGCTAGAAGAGTACTCCCCGGAGACAGCCACTTTCGTAATTGTTGACGGAAGCGCCAAATTAAAGATCAACACCGAGCAACTAAGGGAAATTAGCTCCCGAATTGGCTCCATCTACCAGTTTATCGGTGAACTACTTATTCAACCTGATAATGAGGTAAACTAGTTTATGACTCGCGGTGTTAACCTCTCTTACAAATCAGATTGGCAGGAACGTCGATGGCATCAACCTCGATCTCTATCGTCGGTCCCTGCAGCTATTGAGGCAATTTCAGGACAATCGTCTGAAGAATCCGACGACTTAAAATAAAGTTCCAGTTTTTAGAAGGCTCACCTTGGCACTTTCTCTGATTGAGGTGCTAATATAAACTCATACTCGAAGTACATCAAACAATGGGATGTTTTTCATAATGTTTTAATCTTACTTTGGTGTAAATATGATGCGGAATACGCTTTTCAAATGTAGCAAGAAGGCCATCCTCTCTCATATGGTGTAACTTTCTCATGCCCAACGCCACAAGAGACTAGAAATTAATTTATGAAGTAGCAAAGGCCGTTTTATCATTCTGGTGTTTGACCCTGCTTTGTAAAAAGAATAGGGGCTAAGAAAAATGGATTCCATTACAGTGCTAGTAATTTTGTTAAAGGGATATAAAGATTTACGTCATTTCTTAAGCAAAACAAGATTTCTGTTCTTGTTATATCCCAATTACATAATAAGAAGGGCAAAATTGAAGCACAAAACAATTAAAAAAGTGAGTTTAGAACGGTAAATTCTCACTTTTTTCAGTGATCCTATGAAGTTGAAAAATGACAGAGGATAGGCCTAGCCCGGCCTTTACATACTTTGTGGGCTGGCTAAAAGCCCATATGTGCTGGCAATTTTGTGGGTCTATATAGTCCATCTCTTTTTTCGTGTTAGTCTAGAAGGTTACGGTGCATAAAAATTTATGAGAAGTTCCGATGATGTAGAAGGTAATTTTGCACCGCAATGGTATTTTAACTCAGAGTAACTTTATTGTGATATGATCTGAGACTAGAAATAGTTTTACGTCACGTGTTACAAATATTAATATTGTTAGTCATAGTTGAGACTGTTAAAAGGTTAATTCAGCCATTAAAGCATCTTATTTTGTCAATAGTGTAAAATTGTCTTCTCCATTAAATTGATTCTCTTCTGATTTATATCCTTTTTCAAATTGTACAAGATTTTTGCTCTCAAATTTTCTCATGAACATCAACTTAAAAGAAAGAATTCTAAGCGGATTGTACAACATGCATAAATCTTTTAAGGGATGGTATATGTTTGAAATTTTAAAAAAGAAGATTTTATTTTTTTTTTAATTCCTGATCGATAATCACAAATTTGTGTCTTTTACACATTTATTTTTATTTTAAAAATAGTAGAGTGTATATACTATGTATATAATATTTGCTATTCATTGTAAAATCCTTTAATCACATTTTCTGCTTGATTTCCCATGATACTAAAGTGAAGTCTAACAGGGTGTTTGGAAAGGTGGTAGGAACCGTTGGTTAGAACAACTTTTACTGTAGCATGTGAGAGCTTTACACTGTAGCAATTTTTTTATTATTACTGCAGCATGTGAGAATTTTACACTATTCATAACTGAGTTTATGATAAGAACCATGGTTCCCACCACTCAACCAAACACCGTGTAATTGTTTAAAAAATAACTGTAAAAGTACTATTTTTTATATGCCTATAAAAGTCTCCAACCATCATATTTAATTTAACAAATCAATTTTTTAAGTGAAACTGCACCAGATAACGCAATCATAATTTTTAATGTAAAAAAATGGTAAACTTTTGAAAATATTTAAGCATATAAACCAAAGTTTTATAAATTGTAAAATTACCTTTGTCTTCTTCAACTCTCAAAAAAAAACCCTAACACATTTTGTCTCTCATCTCTCCCCTTCTCTCCTCCTATTCTCTCTCCCAGCTCCAACGACAACTCCGATGACTACTCCTTGTGCGACTCCAGTGACAATGCCAGCCATGAGCATAACTCCGATGGCACAGCTTCGACGCCGAAGCATGCTCATTGTGTGACTCCAGTGTCTACCCCCCATGCATATCGGGCGATGATGCCTACGACGGGTGTTGCTCCAACGACAAAACCTGCTACTCCAGTGACTCCGGCGTCTGCTCCCCATGCGTCTCCGGTGACGATGCTTGTCCCTAGCTCGACTCTAGTGAAGTTCATCCAATTTTCGTTGCAAAATTCATCAAGGAACCTTAGCAACTCCTTTCGATAATAGCGACGGAGCCGACGCTTGGGTTCTTGGCATTTGGTGGCGACGACGGTGGCAATCGTAGAGTGGCATGTTGGAGCCATAGTCTATCGTCTTGCACATGAAGGGGAAAGGTGGGAAAGACATAGATAGATTAGTGGTTTTTGAACTTTTAAATAAAAATTGTGCTATGAATTTTATTTTCTTAAAATGTGTGCTATTGATTTTAATTCTCTATCTTAAATATGCTACATCCCTCTTTCTCCTTGTTTCTAATAATGGGATGATAGAGTCAGCCAATAGGTGACCATTAATCACCAATCACCGCCGCTAATTAGCCCATTTGACTAGTCTACGCGTCAGAGACATACAGAGTGGTTGGCAAAAGGCCCTTTACTTCTTTTCAGTCCTTGTCATAGTGTATACTACATGTGCATTGATGTTTTTGTTTCCATGACTGGTCAAACAAAAATGTGTTTTTGAGACATCTTTTTAGTGCATGTTCTTGGTTTTATTAATTTTGAAAAACGGTGTCTTAAAAGGAAATAACTACATTAAGACCTCCTAAAAGGTCTTATTAATAAGACTTTTTTTTTTCTTTTTTAAGAAGTTTTTTTTAGCACTTTGATAAAAGATCTATGGTTTAAAATTGCACTTTTACATAAAACAAAAATAGACACAACCATATATAATTTTAACTTCTAAAAACAAAAAATAATTAAAAAAACTTTAAAACAAAAACAAAACAAAAACAAAAATGGAAATAGTGTAACTGTGGTAGCAGTGATTTTTGCAACTCCATCAGCGTTGGCAGCCGCGGAGGTAGACGGGGAGTGGGTGGGGGCGCTCGATGGTAGTGGATTGACAGTGATCCAATGGCGGCGAAATCGCGACAAAACCATGATGGGTGCGAAGACGTCGCTCCCTACATCGCGGTGGAATCGTGATTTCAAGAAAGTGTCCGTTAGCGGCATTGACGGCGTGGGTTGAGGGCACGGTGTCGACAGCGACTTGGAGGCCTAAGTGCAAATGGCAAAAGAGGACCGCTCTGCGATTGTGGCATCACGACGGTGAGGCAAAGTGAAAATTCAATATTTTTACTTAAGTGAAAATTTTTAAATGTGTCCCTTTATTCCTGCTTGTACTTCTGGCTTACTCTGCCTCAAATTTCGTTCGCAAATTGTTTTCCTCAATTGACCGAAGGGGAATTGTCATATTGGAAATCATTTCTTTTGAAAAATTTGAATTAGAGTTTGGAGAATTCAACGACGGATCGGTAAAGTATTGTTTTAAATTGTCATGTTTATATCATATTTTGTTAGTTTTGCATATAATTTGATGTGATTTTGATCATATTAATGTCCAAAAACATACACTATCAATAAAGAGCTTTACCATAAAAAGACCTTTAAAATATTCAAAAGAGTAATTTATTCATTTTTCAAGAACGTACATCTGCTTCTCACTTGGATAAGTGGATGAGGCTTCAAAATGATCCATCCCTCGAAGATTTTGCCGTTTTATCAAGGACATATTATTTGGATTAGTTTCATAATTGTCCTCTCTATTTCAAACTTCGATGGGTCTATTTCACACGTCGAATCCTTTTCAAAGTTTGAAGGGTTTGTACTAAGATACCTACTTCATGAGACATTTATGGAGTTAAAGCTCAAAGTCGCGTTTGTTAGTCCTTAGATGACCAAAGAACAAAATATGCACATTGAAGTAAATCCCAACAATGTTCTTCTACCGACAACTTTTTCCTTCCTTATACCATTATGTGGGTGCATGACAGCCTCATGTGTATCTTGAATTGGACCCACCAAATAGCCCCCCAAGTCCTTTGTTTCCAACCCTTGGGAAACGTGTTTGAGAGTCTTTAATATAATGTTTTGAATTGAGAAACTGACTTAAAAAAAAAAATCCAATAAATTCTCCTTTTTATTGTGAACTGTATTGAATCTGCATGTGAAAAATTTGATGCAAATATACATACGCCAAAAAAAGGATATCTATTTTTAGGGGGAAAAAAAAAATATATATATATATATATATATATATATCCACACGTACCTTGAGGAGGAAATTAATTGATTCCAAGTCAACTGGCAGATATTTATGGGTTTTCTGATTATATTTATATGTTTAGTTTATCTTCTTTTTTGGTTGGAGGTGGTTGTGATTATTTAATTACAGCTACTTATTTCTAGTTTTGTATATTCCCATGCGTTATAAATGACCGCGTAATCTCATAACAGGGTTTTATGTCCCAAGTGGACTCAGCATGACTAGTTCTCGACCAATAAAAAAATTATTATGTCAGATTATTAAATTACACATAGATTTACACCTTTATGTATGATATGTTGGTTCATATTCCAGCAATTTTTTTTTTTTTTATTCTTTGATGCATGATTTAAATGCTCCATAAATATAGTAAAGATTTTGCGAGACCCAACTGCTCCTAACCATCTAACAACACGTATCATTTGATGGTTTTTAACACACCACAATTGGGTGGTGTTTGAAAGGTGGTAGGAACCATTGGTTAGAATCACTTTTACTGTAGTATGTGAAAGTTTTGAACTGCAGTAATTTTTTTTATTATTATTGTAGCATGTGAGAGTTTTTTACTGTTTATAACTGAGTTTGTGGCGAAAACTGTGGTTTTCACCACTATGTCAAACAAGGGGTTAATTGCCACTTCAAAACTAGTCACCGTATGAAACCATAGCCAATTAAAAAAAAAAAAACTTAGGATCCCTTGTTACTACGTAAATTTGAATTGATATGGTCGTAAACTTTGTCAACTGGCCTTTAAATTTTGAAAATATAAGAAAACTCATGTTTAAATAGTGTAAAAATCGTGAGGAAACTATAAACGAACTATAATTTTACTACAGGAAGTAGCCTAAAAAATATGTAAACTAAAGCAAAATACGTTTTTTATATAATTTCAATCATCATATCAAAATTCAAAATCATTTCCATAAATACACGTCTAATGAGAAGATTAGTCGTAATTGTAGCTAACTAGGCAAACATTCGTGGACCTCAAAATTTAATGTCGTATGATTTTATGGGCCAAGAGGATTCTCGAGGCCATAGATTCTCTCTTTTTCCGAACGGATTGTGTAGCAACATTGGGACGTCGCCATCAAAGACACGGTGCGCCGCCCCACATGTGATTGTTGGCCATTACGTGTCCGTATCTGATTAGGTGGACTTCACGATGCTTTGGACCCCACTTCACCACTTGTATCTCCTATTCCCACCATCCTTTACCACCGACTTCATCAATGCCGTCGCCGCTATGGATTCGTGTATCGCATGTGTTCGTTGGCACGGGGTGAGTTGTTCCATTATTTGCTTGTGATGCTTCTCCTCACTGTAGCTTCGCACGCCCTGCTCCTTTTTTTCCTCGTTGGTATCATCTCGTTTTCCGTCTCTTTATTTAGAAGAACCTTTTTTTTTTCTCGACCGGCCTCCGGTCCTCTCACAGCACTTGATGGGGCTCACTGTTATAAAAGGATCAGGCTGTAGCCCAGTTGAAATGTATAAAAGTGTCCCTTTATCTATGGTTTTGTTTGATAAGTTAGCATTTTAAGTTTTAATTTGTTTCAGTATAAAGTTTTCATACGTTATAGTAATTCATTATAGTGTAAAGCTTTCGAATGCTATAATATTTAAGTTTTAACTTACCTTACAAACTAAATGTATAGCAGTTTAACAAAAATTCTAATACGTGATGAAACAAAAAGAATATGAATCAGATCTATTAAAATAATGTGCTTAGTTTCATTATTCATTTTTATAAATAAAATGTGAGAGGGAATAACTAAAATCATGGACAACTAGTACATTCTAACTAGGTTGACATCCATTAACAAAGTTTTACTGTTTTTTATTACAAATGACAACAAAGAACACTTTGATAGGTGAAAAAGTAGGTTTATTTTTTGCATGGTTGAAAACTTCCTTAAATTTCCATATATATAGTCTAATATTTTTTAATCTCATACAATTTTGATATGATCTAATAATTTAGAATTGTAAGTTATATACAATAAGGTTAATATTTTATTCAAACAAAACTTATTTGTTTTTTAAATAATCAGAATTTTGTAGTAAAATAGGATTGGTATAATAGTTTTGAATCATTAGATCACATAAAAAATCATATCAAATGAAGAAAAGAATTGATAATTTTACTGAACTTGACTCAAGATCTTATGGTTTATAATTGTCCTAATAGTAAGGTTTTTTTCTTAACATCATCCCACATAATTCTCCTTCAAAAAACGATTTAAGTAAAACAATGTTTAATTATGTTTTTGAAGAGATTGGTTTAACTATATACAAAAAGAAAAGGTTTAGGCTGTTTCTGAAGATATATATTGAGTGCATAACTTTAGCCTCGGTCTGAAATGGCTTCAAATAAGCAGCTTTGAGCTTATGAGTGGGTTTCGCAAAATCATTTTAACTTACTAGTTTCAACTAACGTAGTGTAACATTCTCATATGCTACAGTGAAGTAAAATTATACTATAGTGTAAAGGTCTTACATGCTATAGTATTTTGGTTCTAACTTATAGTTCTAACTGCATTCTCATACATACTTTATCCATAGTTTAAAAACTGCTCTTTAGACGTGTTTCGCTAAACAAGCAGATTAAGCTTTTGGCTTTTATAAGCTCTTTTGGAACAAACTATCTTTTTATAATACTTGTGAAAAAAGTGCTTATAAAATGGCTTTTTATTTTATCTTTTTAACCTTTTTGAATGACAAGTAACAAATTTCATCTATGTATTTGTATTACATTGTTTTTTATAACAATAAAAATTTGACTTGTTCAACTAATAAGTGTTTGACAAGCATGATTAGAATCAACTTTTTAGTCAAAACACTATAACATGTGAGAGCTTTATACAAGTTACAAATAGGTTCAAAGTTCTTTTTTTTTTTTTAATTGCTTACAACCTTAATTTGAACTCACAAGTTTAAATTCAAACAAAATAAAATTATCACATGTTATAATGTAAAAATAAAAACATACTATATTATAAAAGCTTACACACGTTATAGTTTTATATTTAAATTTATGGGTTCAAATCAACGTTGTTAAACACCTTTTAAATAAAAACACAAACTATCTCCGAGGGGCCTAGAAAACAATGACATTAAAAGAAAAACATGAAAAGTTTAACACTATCTACACCGCAAGAGGGAATTTTTTTCCCAACCCTACCAGGCTACCACTAATTTCCTTGTAAAGTATTGCCGACTAAAACAGTACTCAAAATTTTTACAGATTCCTGGATTGGGTTGGGTCCACAAAAAGTATGGGGGTAGAGGGCTCTTTCATTGTTGTTGTTGTTATTATAATAATAATAATTTTAACATTATTATTATCATCATCATCAACTAGAAATGGGGGTGGAGTTCTTGGAGAGGTTTATTAGCCCAAAACCATGGAAGAAAATGGTTCAAAGGGGTCAAATTACCCATCATATCGTAGGTGAAAGTGGCTCCACCTGACCTTTCTGTCTTAGCAGTTGTGGAGGGCAACGGAGTGGCCCTTTACTTTTTGGAAACATGGTCCGTTTGGTAAATGAATTCAAATTAGTGATTTAATTTGAGTTAGTGATTTGAATTGTTATTCGAATTGACGTTTGGATGTATATTTAAGTTTTAATCTGAGTATGGAATAAAATTAAAATTTGTGTTTGGAGAGATAGTGAAGATAGTTTTTAATTTATTAATAAATCTAATAAAATCTTAATGTTAATGATCTTAAAAAATGTGTAATATGGATCTTGATTTATTCCTCTCTTCATTAGGAACACAATAAAAAAAAATAATCTCAATTGGATATCAAATGAAAAAGTTATGATTTTTTTCCCTTAAATATAAGAGAGAGAATTTTAATTTTTACTATGGCAAATATATCCGAGTATTAAAAGTTTAAAGTTGTATGAAAACTCTAAAAACTTAGATTCTTGATACTCAAATGATTCAGATTTTGAGGGAAACAAACGCGTATCTAAATGATTCTTGATACTCAAATTTAAATTTAAGTTTATTGAGTTCAAAGAATACACGAAACAAACATACCCTAAGACAAAGATATTCTCATCTCTTTTGCTAGATTATTTTGTGGGGTTTAGGTCATGACAAACAATATGCAATTATCCGCTTTTTCCAAAAATTTTCTTCCATTTTCTATTAGAGGGAATGCGTAGTGGTCCTATCCAACACCAAATATAACTCCTAGGCTTTGGATTTCATATTTTAATGTTTCTTTTTCTTGCTTTCTGGGACGTTACTGCTCTGAATGAAAAAAACAAAAGAGAGAGAGAAAACCAAAATGAGAAAGAAGAATTCATAAGAAAAGTGTATGGTAAAGGGAACAAATAATATGTACTTAACATATATGATGTAATTCGTTGGCACTTTCATCCCGGAAAATAAGAAACAAGAAAATATGTATATAAAGATTTTTATAGCAAAGGAGGCAATTTTACTCCATCAATAAAGCATGAATGTTTTAACCATTTAATTAATTTCTTAATAATTTGATCTATGATTGTAAGTATTTTTATATCGCGCGTTGTAATTTTTTTAATGTAGGTTGCTGCAAATTTGACTGTAAAAATTATAATCCGACGGTTAGAACATCCTGGTCTACCAATAAAACAAAATGGTCTTCTCCACGTGAGAATCCTTTGCATGTATTTGGCCAATGTTTATTACGTTTGTGGGGTTTGTGAGGAGAAGTTACCTTGAGGCCTTTAACATTGCTTGATTTTGTTCAACCCCATGAAAAGTATACATGTCCATTCTTTTTTTTTAAACCCCGTGAAAAAGACATGCGTAGATTTTTTTTTTTTCTATGTTTTTTCAACGACAAATTCATTTGGGTTTATACCTCTGTCAAAATTTGGGTTCTATTGTGATATAAGCAGTAGAATCCCTGGCTGTTCTATCATTGAAGATCACGCGTGGTAATTCGAACTCCAATTTCATTCCGCTTCATCATTTGATTTAGACTTTAGTTTTCACTCTTTTCTCGTGTTTATGTTTTTGAAGAATTAGCTAGAACATATAAACATATAAAAACTTAACATGCAAAAGCTTTACACTACAACAATTTTTTGCTTTTATTGTAGCTATTAAAAGCTTTACATTATTTAGTGCTTGGTTAAAACTGATATTTCAAGCACCCTATATGTATACTTTAGTTACTTTTTAAAGAAAATATTATTTCAACTCACAAATAATTACATACTCGTTTTTTTCTCTCCCGGGGATTTAACACCATAAACTAAAACTTGAATAACTCCTATGTTAAGAGGGATATGAAAAATAGAAAGGACATAAAACCAAAATATTGAAGTAAGGAAATTATAAAGGAATAAGGGAGCTTCTATTTCATGTTGTTGAGTAAAATATTAGGGAAGGATGTAAGAAAATGTACAACTAGCAATACTAGTGGTAAGGATAGGGAAAGTCAAGGGAGAGGTCAAGGCTTGAATCGAGCCTTTGGAGTAGCTAGCAAAATACATACATACATACATATATATATATATATAGCATAAAAATATTTATACAAAGTGTCCGATTTAAGCTTATTAAGTCTAAAATTAACATCAAACAAATTGTACTCGTACCAATAGGCAAATGAGGTGTGATTATAGTTAAATAGTTACCTCACATACTTTTTGCTTTGTCAAATATTTTCTTACGTATTTTCTTTTTAAAGTTTGAACAGATCTTTAATTTTCTTTCTGTCAAACAACCTCATAAATCGTTCCTATAATTTCTTTCCTTTTTAGTTTCTACCCTACCAAACAAAGGCTAAGGTAGCTTTTTCCCAAAATTTTTTGCAATCTACAGCCTACATCTATTATCAATGAATCTCCATTTTCTAAAGTAAAATAGTTAACAAATGCATTATGCCACACAAATCATTTGACGCAAACTAAACACACCATAATTCTTTTACTCTTGCCTTTAAAATAGTATTCTTTTTAATTGCTTGCTTAGTTGGCCCTTTTTATATTTCCTAACCGAAATCACCACCTCATCACGACTAATATACTAATTATTTTTCGTTAATATCTACTTATCCTTCGTATATTATATATGTTTGATGACGATTAAAATTGGGCGGTCCAGCCTTGGTCCACAAGGAGCCGCTGGCTAATTCTATTTAGCCACGTGTAGGAAAACAACTTTTGACAATCATTATTAATTAATTATATATATGCTTTCCCATTAAAAAAAAAATTGTTTACATTCGACAATTGTTAAAATATTTGTATTATGTGATTATTTTTAGTATTATCGTGGCTATTATTATATATACATAGTTCCATTACAAGATTCTT
>CAMOHE010045671.1:0-35443 GCA_946598075.1 Artocarpus hirsutus | reverse complement strand
TCAGAAATTTGCAAGAACAGAATAAACGCTCTAAGGAAGTTAAGGAAGGAATAAGACGAAGCCAAAAAAAGCTTCAGAAACAACTGGAAGCCTCTAAGAAGGAAAATTTGAATTTGAAAAATTCAGTGAATGTGATAACTAGAGAAGAATAGCCAAAAGAAGAAGATTAACTTCTTGGATGTATACTCAAATTATAGCCAGATCTTAATGAGAAAGGAAGATCAAGAAAAAACGATATCTGTAACAGAACAATGACTATTCTGTTACATAGCCATGCCTTATGAACTAAAGAATACTGGGCAATATTCTAGAGGCTAGTTAACAATATGTTCAAGCACAAAATTGGCAAAACAATGGAAGTTTGCATAGACAATATGGTGGCAAAAAGTAAAAACAAAGATCATATAAAAATTTGGGAGAAACATTTGAAGTGTTAAGATGATACAGAATGAAGATGAATCCGACCAAGTGTGCTTTTGGTGTGTCTTTAGGACAATTCCTAGGGCATATTGTGAGTAGAAAAAGGAATGGAGGCGAACCCTGCCAAGGTGAAAATGCGTTGAATGCAACAAGACCACAAAAAGATGTATAATCCTTGGCGGGAAAAATAGTATCTTTGAGCAGATTTTTCCCAGGAGTTTCTGACAAATGCAAGCCATTGCTACAAGGTACGAAGAAAAACAAAGAAATAGAATGGGGACTGGAAAAAGACGAAGCAGTCAAAAAGACGAGAGAGTTCTTAACTTCCCCACAAATATTGTCTGTTTCACTTCCAGAAAAAGAATTATATCTTTATTTGGCAACATCGGTAGTTTCAAGTAGTGGAGTATTATTTAGAGAAAAATAATAAAGATAAAAACCGGTGTTTTACGCCAGCAAAATGATGATGGAGGCAGAACAGAGGTATGGCGCAATAATGGTGAAATTTGTTTTAGCATTAGTTGATGCTAAGAGAAAATCGAAACTCTATTTCAAAGAACACACAATTACAATATTGATAAATCAACCATTAAAAGTTATTCTTTCGAAGCTAGACTTAACGGGAAAACTTACTAAATAGGCAATGGAACTAGGAATGTATAGCATCAGAATAAAACCTCGAACTGCAAACAAAGGTAGGTCTTGGCAGATTTTTATCTCAAAATGCACTAGTTTCTGGAGTTCAGAAGAAGAATTAAAGAAAGAGAAAAAGACGTGGCAGTTAACTGTCGATGGGGCGAACAACCATTATTAATCAGGGGTTGGAATTATCCTGAGAAAAGGGTATCTGAAGTTAGAATCTACTGTAAACTTGACCTTTGAGACGACCAACAATGTTGCATAATATTTTGGGGTTAAAAACTTCTAGAAGTTATTGGAGGTGAATGCGTCCAAGTTAAGGGTGACTCAACTTGTGGTGAATCAGCTTAACATGTTTATGAAGCAAAAGAACCAAGAATTTTGAAATACCACGCCTGCGCTTAAAGTCTAAGTTGGAGTTTTGAAAAATTCTCCATTGAACAAATTCCTAGAAATGAGAACATTGAAGCAGATGAACCTGCAAAAGCTGCAGCTATCACAGAAGAAGGGGAAGCTTTGAAGCTTTCAGATTGACTCCTATTCTGGATATCAAAGACCTTAGCATCGACGAGAAAGTAGAATCAGAAGAACAAATGCAAGTCACAGTGAATCGAATTGAAGAAGAGACAAGTTGGAAAACTACAACTATAAACTTTCTGGTCAAAGAACAATTCCCGAACGACAAAATAGAAGCAAGAAAGGTGAAAGTCAAAGCAGCACGATTCACTATGGTGAACAGAGAATTGTACAAAAAATCTTATGGAGGACCAGTCCTAAAATGTCTAACTCCTTTTAAAGGGCAGAAAATCTTTTCTTTGATCCATGACGGAATGTATAGCAATCATTCAAGAGGAAGTGGTCTTGAGCACAAGGCAATCTCCCAAGGATATTTCTGGCCCAAAACGATGTCAGAAGTAGCGGCAATATGTAAGAAAATACGAAAATGTCAAAACTTTGCTCATCTAACTCATATGCCATCAAAGAAAGTACATTATATACGGCTATTCCTTAGCCTTTTGCTTATTGGGGAATAGACATCGTGGGAATCTTGCCCAAAACCTTATCAGGAAAAGATACGCACATGTGACGAGAGACTATGTTTCCAAATGGGTAGAGGCAGAAGCTTACACAAACATCAACCAGACCGACGTGATAAGATTTATATGAAAGAATATAATTTACAGATTTGGGATGCCGTACAAAATCACAGTTGACAATGGCACACAATTTTCTAGTGGGAATGTGGGTCCATTTAGTAATAATTATGGGATCTAACTTAGCTTTGCATCAAGAAGTTATCCACAAGGAAATTGACTAGCTAAATGAACTAATGAAACCATATTTGAATGCATCAAAAAAAAAAGTTAGAAGATCGCAAAGGCAAATAGGCAGATGAACTCCTGAGAGTCTTATGGGCTTACAGGACAACGAAAAGAAGGTCAACTGACGCAACCTTGTTTTTTTATTCTACGGCTCTGAAGCTGTGATCCATACAGAACTAGGGTATCCAACGCTGAAAACTAAAACACTGGAAGAAGGAAGAAACGATAAGCAGCTAAAACGGAACCTATACCTATTAGAGGAAACAAGAGAAGAGGCGTCCATCAAGTTAGTCCATCAAGTTACAGGCTTACTAGCAAGAAATAGCCTGAACCTGCAATCAAAAAGTAAGAGAGAAAAAAGTCAAACTAGGGATTGGGTGCTAAGAAAAATGACTAAAAACCCTAGAAAATTAAGACCAACTTGGAAAGGACCTCAAAGCCTATGGAAGAGGGTCATATGAACTAAAGTCACTAGTGGACTAGAATGACGAAGACCGAGCACATAGAATGCGTCAAGCTTAAGAAAATACTATGCAAAAGGAAATCACTAGAAATAGTCAAAGAGATAGTCGTTAGAAACAGTAAAAGAGAAAGTCGTTGTTTATACTCAACACATCTACCTGCAAAAAAAAGGAGAAAAATAAA
Source organism: Artocarpus hirsutus (assembly GCA_946598075.1). NCBI lineage: Eukaryota > Viridiplantae > Streptophyta > Magnoliopsida > Rosales > Moraceae > Artocarpus > Artocarpus hirsutus. The sequence continues at coordinate 32,417 of CAMOHE010045671.1, read as the reverse complement.
GGAACAAGAATAAAGATTATAAATATAAAGTAATAAAGCAGAACAGTGATGTAGGACATTATTGGTCCGAACTACTATAAAATGGTTGACTCGATCTTTTGTTTTACGAACCAGCAATCCAATGAAAGGATACACAAACTTCAGAAGCATCGAACACAAAGATCATAAATTAATTATAATAAATGATAGAAGCAAGAAAACCTGGAAATCCGGAGAAAAATTACAAGTAACCCCAAGCTTTTCATGAACTCAATGGTTTACTTATAATTTTTCTCCAGACTCGAGGGTCTCTTCTCATCGATAAAGTCGATGAGCGGTTATTTCTGCTTTTAGACGTCATGGAAGCATCATACATAGCGAAACATAGAAATCCGCAGAGGAAATAAAAATAATATGCGAACGAATAAATGCGATTGAAGGTAGATGAATTATTTTTAGCTCCTTTACAAATCCCATATTTTCCTTTGTCCAATACGAAGGGAACCAAAGTGCTAATAAAGAAAATAATGTTAGGAAATTTTTTAATATTGCAAATCAAACCTTAATATTGCATAAACATAATATCAAGATCTTTAAAACTATATGATTCTCACATAACAATAATTAGAGAAGAGGACATACCTTGATCCATAGTGAAACCTTCAATTTCAACAAGTTGATCTCATGAAGTTTTAAAGAAAATTGTGTTTCTCTCTTATCCCCTCTTAGTTTTTGACAGAATACTTCTTTTGATAGAGAAAAATAACATTAATAGGTCGCACAAGGACCAATTTCTATTGGGATTCCTTTTATAACCTACACACCATCAATGTGTGCTATAAATAGAAAATATCTCTCTTATGACCAATAAGATTTTGACACCTAATAATTATTAAACAATAATTATTGTTCTTTAATTAAATAAAACAACTAATAGGAATATGACACGTAGCCCACAATTAAAAATATCTAACATTCTCCCACTTGGTCTATGTGATATTGTCCAACTTCTTGGTTTAATGATAGGACATAATGCACAAATTGTAAGCCAAATCATTCTCTTAAATTGATCAAATCATAAAACATTATTAAGCAAAAACTAATAAGGATCATAACAGTTATATGTCATTAGATTGACATAGTCCCTTCTATGTATCACAATATCAGTTCTATACTTAATACGACCTGTAATAAGAGATATATCATAATGGTCTAACAATAATGTTTTTATCAGAAACAAATCCTGCTATGTCAACATAATTCATTCATGTATATACCACAACTAACGTAATGAAAACAAGATGCATTATAAATCAGAAACACAAATTAAATGAGCACAGAATATCAAATACATAAAGAACATAAAACATCATCATAATGTCAATAATGGTTTTCAATAATGCCCTTTTTTTTTTACGTGTTCATTAATTGTCTTTGGTGGTAACCCTTTTGTCAACGGATCCATTATCATGAGATTGGTGCTAATGTGTTCGATTGACACTCTTTGTTTCTAAACTTTTTCTTTAACAACAAAGTATTTCAATTTCATGTGTTTAGCACCTCTTAAAACCTTGTTGTTTTTAGAGAAGAAGACTACTACGGCATTATTACAATAAATTTTCAGCAGCTTGATACTGCTGTCGATAATTCAAAGTCCTAAAACAAAGTTCCGTAGCCATAATCCATGAAGAGTGGCCTCAAAGCATGTCACAAACTCAACCTCCATAGTAGACGCAGCGATGATAGACTGCTTTGCACTCTTCCATAAGACTGCTCCTCCAGCCAAAGGGAACAAGTAGCCAATTGTAGATTTTCTAGTGTCCACGCATCCAGCATAATCTAAATCTGAATATCCTATCACCTCAAGATAATCGGATCTCCTATAACTAAGCATGTGATCTTTTGTTCTTTGTAAATATCTCAGCACTTTCTTTGCAGCTTTCCAATGATCCAATCCTGGATTACTTTGATATTTGCATAGCATTTCAAAGGCAAAACTAATATCCGGCCTGGTACAAGTTTGAACATAAATCAAGCTACCAACGATAGAAGCATAAGAAATTCGTTCCATTTCTTTGCGTTCCAATTCATTCTTTGGGCATTGGATAAGGCTCATTTTGTCTCCTTTCTAAATAGGAACAACATTTGTAGAGCACCTTTCCATCTTAAATCTCTCTAGAACTTTGTTAATATATGATTTCTAAGACAATCCTAACAATCCTTGCAATCTGTCACGGAATATTTCAATTCCAATCACATAGAATGCCTCACCCACATCTTTCATTTCAAGTTCTTAGAGAGAAATTTATTGGTCTCATGTAATAATCCAAGATCATTAGTAGCAAACAAAATGTCATCAACATACAGAATTAGAATTATGATCTTGCTCCCACTGACCTTCAGATATATATATCGATCAACAATGTTCTCCTTAAATCCAAAGGAAGTGATGGTATCATTGAACTTGAGATACCATTGTCAAGAAGCATGCTTAATCCGTATATTGATCTCTTGAGTTTACACACCATGTGTTCCTTTCTTTTAACTACAAAACCCTCAAGTTGGTCCATATAAACTTCTTCATCTAAATTCCCATTCAAAAAAAAAAAAAGTGGTTTTCACATCCATTTGATGAAGCTCTAAATCATAATGAGCTACTAGTGCCATGATAATTCTAAATGAGTCCTTTTTAGAAACAGAAGAAAAGGTTTCTTTGTAGTCAACACCATTTTTTTGAATGAAACCTTTGACAACAAGTCTAGCCTTGTGTCGTTTGATATTGCCATTAGAGTCTCTCTTGGTCTTAAAGACCAACTTACACCCAACTCTTTTATAACCTTTAGGCAATTCAACAAGATTCTAGACTTCATTGTGATCCATTGATTTCAACTCCTTTTTCATGGCGTCTAACGACTTAATAAAATCATTACTTTCCATGGCTTGTGAAAATGAAACTGGATCATCATCAATTCCTAAGTCAAATTCTGACTCTTGTAAAAAAAAAGCCACATAATCGTTAGAAATAGCAGATCTTCTCTGTCTTTCAAATCTTCTTAACACTATCTCACATGGTTCATCCACTATGGGTTCATTGGCAACAATTTCATTATGGGGTGCTTCATCATTTATTTGTTGTTCTTGTAAGTTGTCTAAACATTCAACAACTGTGGGAACAACAACTTAAGAAGAAATTTTAGGGAAAGAAATCACCATCGTAACTTCTTGAATCTCCACTTTATGTGGTTCTACACTCCCACTGATCTCACTATTTTCAATGAACCTTGCATTTCCAATTTCAACAATTCTCATACTATGGTTAGGATAATAAGATCTATACCCTTTAGATTTTTCTAGATCACCAATGAAGAAACCATTGGTTGTTCTTGAATCCAGTTTCTTTTTATGTAGATTATAAATTTTTACTTTTGTCGAGCAACCCTAAACATACAGATGCCTTAGACTAGATTTCCTTCCTATCCACAATTCAAAAGGAGTCTTTGGAACTACCTTACTAGGACCTTGTTCAACAAATACATAGCAGTTTTCAAAGCATACATCCACAATGATAAGGATAAAGAAGAATAGCTTAACATACTTCTAACTATATCTGATTAAAGTACAATTTAAAATTCCGCTGCGTATTATTTTTCCAACAGCATTGTGTATTGAGCACATATACATCAAAGACAACAGTCAATTGGGTTGGTCAGTGGGTTTGTGTCAGGACCGAATTCAGTTGGATTCAACTCGGATCCATTACCCAATCCATCTTTGGGCCTTTAAACTTCAATACCCAATTCCCTTCTTTAATGGACTTAAGGTCCGAGAGTTTTCTTTGGGTTGTCCTAGTAATGGCCTAAAAGCCCAACTTCTTTTATTAATAGACCAAAGGAGGCAATAGGCTAATTGTTTACGTGCAGCCAATATTTCATTAAACAGGGGAATAAATCCCATGATTTTAGCTTTGCACTTTTTATAAGCATTTCTCCTCTTTTTTTTTTTTTTTTTTTTTTGTTAAACTTCAATTATTCAACTGTAATTAATGTTTTGAAAATTTTTCTACAAAACCATTCAAAAGTGATTTCTTTTTAGAGGAAAACCAGACAAATATAAACAGATTACATAAAATCTTCACATAAACTAATTATGTCATGTAATCTTGATCCATATGAAATATATATTCAACTTAATACAAAGAAATCAATTTGGTCACCAAAACTAAAAAATATGCAATTCATATGATTTATATATACAGCAGAAGTTTTGAGAAATTTCTCAATAATTTAATTAAAGAAGAAATCAATGATCATTAATGGAAAAATTACACATTCTTAAACTTGTCGCTTTGATACCACATGTTAGAAATTTCTTAATATTGCAAATCAAACCTTAATATTGCATAAACATAATACCAAGATCTTAGAACTATATGATTCTCACATAACAATAATTAGAGAAAAAGACATACATTGATCCATGGTGAAACCTTCAATTTTAACAAGTTGATCTCAAGAATTTTTAAAGAAAATTGTACTTCTTTTTCTTATCCCCTCTTAGTTTTTGACAAAAAATGGATAAGAATGGATTGGAGGATAAAGAAGCTAGTCAAATAGGCCAAACATTAATTCCAAAAATTCCCATAGGGAGAATAAAAATGCTTAACTTACTTAACTACCCCAATGGCCCCCACCCATTAATTCCCATCGAAATTTAGAGAACAGACTCTTTTTGAAGTGAAGGTTTTGCTTTCAAGTGAAAATGGAAGACAATTACTAGCAAATTTTTAAGAAAAAAACTAGAAACCTAAGAAAATATTCATTTAAGAAAGAAGAGAATTGACAACTTAATCTTGAAATAACAAAGAAACTGAAAAAGTTGAAAGTACTATAGAAGATTAATATGAAAAAGTGGACACATAATAGATCAAGACCCTAAGATATATTTCTCAGTTGAAAACTTGATTAAGAATGAGTAAAAAGTCAGAGCCCAAGTGGGAAAAGCCCATGACCAAGTAAATGAAGAATGGGAAAAACCTATGACAAAGTAAAAGGCAAAGCCTGCATAGGAAAAGCCAATGATTGAATAAAAGGCAGAGCCTGAATGGGAAAAGCCTATGACCGAGTAAAAGGAAAAGCCCGAATAGGAAAAGCCAATGACTAGATAAAAGACAGAGCCTAAGTGGAAAAAGCCAATGACCAAATAAAAGGCAAATTTAAAGTGAGAAAGCCTATGGTCTAGTAAAAGGTAGAGCCCAAGTAGGAAAAGCCTATGACCAAGTAAAAGGCAAAGCTTGAGCGGGAAAAGCCTATAATCAAGCAAAAGACAAAGCTTGAGTGGGAAAAGTTTGGGATTGATTAAAAAGGCTAAGCTTGAATAGGAAAGAGGCAAAGACCGATTAGAAATGAAAAGCCTGAATGGAAACAATCTAAGACAAACTAAGAAAGGCCAAGCCCGAGTAAGAAAGAACCTAAGATTGATTAAATACAAAAGAGCCTGAATAAGGAATAGCCTGAAACAGACTAAGGACGAACATGTTTTGCTATGTTGTTTTGTTTCTCTCCTTGTTGAGTCAAATACGATGAAAGTTGTGTGTTTGTTAAGTTAGCCACGTCAAAGTCACTCTGGTTTCATAAATACTACAAAGCTAATAGCGTGCAGAGATTCTCTAACCTAAAAAAAGATTTTGACAAGACAATACAATCATCTTTTGGAAACTTAAATATTTTATCCTTAGCAACTAGTCTATAAATAGGGAAATAGTTTGGAAAAAAAACACAAACTGCTGAGAAATGGGTTTTTTGTTTGGGTGATTTTCTAACTTCCAAACAAATCCAAGACTTGAATTCTAGAATTTTATATAATCTAAAGGAATTTTTGAAACAAAGGAATTTCTCTCTATAGATTCTCTCTCTAGAATTCTATGAAATGGCTTTCTTTTTCCTACCAAATCTCCTATTTATAGACATTGGAATAGCTTTCTTTCTCATTTTTAGTCATCCAATATTACTTGCTCCTTTTCTATCGTTCGATTCTTCTTCTAACACAGCCATTTGTTTACGTTAGTTTGAAATTATTATTCTGAATCTCTTGCTTCTATGATTCCGAGCTATCTTTGTCTTTTCCTTATTTTTATCACTAAAATGTCGTCGTTCAACTTAACTCTATGATGCCCTTTCTATTTGGTTTTGTTGCCTCGACAACTTCTGTTATTAGAACGACATTATTTTACTGGGTCATTTCTTTTACTTGAGAAAGAAATGTCTTGCACAAAGGAAATGAACTTGTAGAAAGTCATTTCTTTCTCAAACAAAAGAAATGACCTAGTAAAATGTTGTCATTCTAATAACAGAAGTTGTGGAGGCATATAAACTAAATAAAAATAACATCGCTAGAATTAAGTTAAATAGCGATGTTTCAGTGATAAAAACAAGAAAAAGACAAAGACCGTTCGGCAGCAAAGAAACAAGAGGAAGATTTAGGGTCATGTTTGTTTAAGGGATTCGAATCATGGTGGTTTGAAATTTTGGGTTTGAAATAAAAAAGATTAAAAAGTGTGCTTTGAAACTAGAATTTGAAATAAAATTTGAAATCTGAAATTGTGTTTGTATATGAAAAAAGGAGTCCAAAGTTTGGAGCCCGCATGAAAGAAAGAGTTGAAGCATATTAAAAATCTAGATTTTGGTGGGTTTTTGGTCTCAAGTGTCTTATCAATGGTTTGAGATTGGGTCTCAAAAAATTATCCAAATACCTGCTCAAGTCCAAATTTGGTTTTAAACCACTTGAAACCCCTAAACAAACATCCCCTTGGACCAATATCTTTAGACTAACTTAAACAAATTTTCACATCAAAAGAAGGATCGAATAGTAGAAAAGGAACAAGTAATATTGGACAATTGAAAATGTGAGAGCAAGTTATTCCAATGTCTATAAATGGGAGACAAAGCAGGATGACAAGGGATTTTAGCTATTTTAAAGAATTTTAAGGAGAAAATCTAGAGACAGAAATTCTTTTGTTTCAGAGAATTGTATTTCTTTTTTTGGATCACAAAAAATTATAGAATTATGTCTTGGATTTGTTTGGAAAGTTAGAAAATCACCCAAACAATTAGTCTAGAAAGGAAATGTAGAAAGCTACTCGAGCCAACAGCTTAAACTTTAGTTATAAAGAAATCATAGATATGAAGAAACTGATCACCTACTCAAACCTTTTTTTGTTTTTTTGGTAAAGTATCCAGGGCCACTACGAATGGCATGAACCCTTAAGGGCCCCTCAATGTATGGGTGGTTTAGTTCGACTAATCCAAAGTCAACCCGCGGAGAGACGGAAAGGCGACCAGAGTCTTCCATTACTTACAGCTATGTTCATAAGGACTCGAACCCGTGTCGCTTGCTTAAGTGGAACCGTCCCTACCAACTAAACTAGTAAGATGTTGGAACCTGCTCAAACTTTTTACCAAGAGAAGAGTAGAGGGGAAAATTTAATAGAATTTTGCATTAATATTGTAAGACATGTCAAAAACAACATGTTAGAGCGACAACAAAAACTTATATATTTCATAAAGTAAATATGCATAAAAATAAAAGACGCATCAAATATGACTATTTGAGTGACCGAAAACCTTTATGAAAAAAAACAAACACGGGAATTGGTCACATCATTTAAAAGAAGTAGCTCACTAACACTTAATTATAGATACAAATGATTGGAATTATAGAAAAGCTAAAAATCTATGCCAACATAAAACCTATAATGTCTCCGACTCGCTTTATGACTTCTTGTCCTATTCCAACTGATTTGGTCCAAAAGATCATACACTCCAAGCTTGATGCTCGACTGCGTTAGTTGCACTTCAAGCACAATTCGCCTTTAGCTCCACCTGAGACTTATTCTGGATTTGAAAAAATGCACAATAACAACAACAGGGTGTAAGAGGAAGTGTTTAAGCCTTTAAATGCTTTGGTTTTTCTCTCTCAATTAAGCTCTCAAAATCAAGTCTCACAAGTGTGAACTCCTTAAATAAGTAAATCCCAAAAATGAGAAAGGTCTAGATACATTGCGCTTGACAAAGAGGTTAAATCTGATTTTGATCTAACTTCAACTTTGAATTTCTAATGCTAAAAATCCACATTTCAAACTTAACCCTAAATTACAGCTATCACCAAAAGAATAGAGAGCTGAAATCTGCAAAAATTATGTATCGTAGTGCCATTCTAATGGGAAAAAAAACCGCATTTCATATAAATTTAACTGAGAACGTTATCAATTAGTGTCTAAGTTAAAAATCTAATTGAAAAACTTTTCTTTGAATGATTCAAAAACGAATTGAATAAAAAAATACAAGTAAAACAAATCATATAACTTAAACAATAAGTTGAGTAAACATCGAATGAATCTAGACTCGTAGAATATTAACCACAAAAACAGAAAAATAAACAAAAATAAAACAAAACAAAAACAAAACAAAACAAAACAAAACAAAATTAAAAGATCTAAATTTCTTAAGCTCAAATTTGAATTTAAAAAACACAAACTGCTCATCCAAATCCGGATACCAATCAAATTTAAATTTTCCACATAATCCACATTAAAGAAAGAAATCAGCCCATTAAAGCGACCATATAAAATATCGTTGGAGCTCCGAACGCAATTTTAATCAATCTAAAACCTCCAGCAAAAGGTCAATCAAATTAAAATATTTTCAAACCAAAAATTAACATTATATACTAGGGGTAAAAACCCTAACAAATATTACAACCAAAAGTGTAACAAAACTAGCAAAAATTAATGTCCATTTCCTTCCATGAACGTGAAGGTGCGCTTTTTTTTTATTTTTATTTGCTAGTTTGCACACTTTAAGGACAAGCATGATGTGCCATGAATAAAAAGAGTTTAGAAGTGTGACATAATATATATTTTTCTCGATTTTTCTCTTATTTGTTGATTAAAACAAATTATGGCCCATTACTTTCCATAATTGTCAAGCAAACTGAAAAGAGAACCCAAGGGGGATGAAGCAGATTGAAAGCCACCAAATCTTTCCTCTATTTTTCCCAGAAGTGAGGAAGGAGGGGACAGCAAAGCAACATAAGTACTCCCACCATTTATTTGCAATGCGTAAGCATCTAAGCACCTTCTTAACCTACCGGAGAGAAGTGTAAATTTTCTTTGAAAAGGTTAATTATACTACTATATCTGCTAGTTTTTGTTATTTTTTAATTTGTTCTTTGGTTTTTAAAAATTAATCTTTTAAATTTAAAAAATTTGTTTTTTAATTCTATCTCTCACAGACTTCGTTGACCAAAAAATAATAAAATAAGGTAAAAATACCCTTAATTAAACTTAATTTATTTATAAAATATATGTTTTTTCATGAAAAATTTTTTTTAAAATATATTTTACAATTTAAAAAGCTATAAACTTTAGAACTTTTTTTAAAATTTAATGTTTTGTTTTAAGATTTTAAAATATTAGATATTTTTCATAACTGTTTTTTTAATAATAGTCATATTGTTTTATCTAATTTTTTCTATTTAAAAAATAAAATTAAAATAAATTTTTAATATTCAAAAAATAACTTTATAGTTTTAGAAATCAGAACAACAGATTGAAAAAAAAAATAAAAAACTAAAAAGTATACTCATGTAATTAACCCTTTCTTAAAATTACAGAGTACTTGGAACTGAATTTACCGCCAAAAGCTGCAGGAACCTTGACTTTTATAAAAACCACCCGAAAAAGGAAAAAAAATAAGAAAAACACCTCCCTTCCCGTACCCAACCTATCACACTGCGAAGTTTAACAGCAAGTGACAAACATAATTTTATATTCACTATAACAAAAAGGACACCGCCCCTACCCAACAAAAATCAGCTCTACATCATTATACGAGTTTTACATCAGTAGTTTAGCAAGGAATATTTCACTCTCAATACAATTTTTCCTTTCTCCACACCGAGCTTTCCACCGGTTACCAACCAATGACCCGGATGATCCTGGGGCCCCTTACTCATCTCAGTCATATCGATAAACTTAACCAACTTGTTACCCGCAGAGTGTTCTTTTGAATCTGAACTCGAGTCTCCGGTATTCGAGTTACCTTTGGTAGATACCGCCTTTTTGGACTTCTCCTCCGGGGTGTGATCCCACAATGATCTTCTTATAGTGCAGCCCGGTAGCCTAGAATACAATAGCTTCATGTACAAGACATTTCTTGACCCAAAATCCCAGACTCCAAGCTGTGCTCCGGTGACTATGTAGACGCCACAGAGATCGCCAATGATGCTGTCAGAGTTCTCAATAGGTGCAGTGCTCACATGAGAGAAGTTTTTCCATTTAACTGGCTCAAACCATCGGCTATCTTGCTCCTCGGGTCCTTGCCACTTGGGAGCACCAATCGCCACATGGGTATCCCAGTATGGTCGAAGGATCTTTGGAAGAGATGCCAAGTGTTGAAGATGAATACACAGACGATTTTGCTTGCTCCCTTCTAGACACAGCCGCAAGCCAGTTACCGGTTTTCGTCCAACTGATATCTGCAATTTCAAGGACAATTTTGAAGCAACATACACGGGAAGGGATTTACATCGGAATTTTTTTTTTTTCCTAGAATATTATTTTAATCAAAAGATAATCTTAACAAAAAAGAAAAGAAAACATGATCCCTCTAGGTTTAGAGTAAAATAGCAAAAATAACGAATTATTATTCTTAAAAAATCAGTTGTTTAGTTAAAATATAAATTTCCTTCAGAAACCTACTAGGTGAGCAAAATATAGATGGAATTAAGGAATTTTCAAGAATTCGGGGGATAAGTTGTTAGAAGATGGCCCCAAAACATGTTCTTGAATTTACATTTTTCGCATAAGAGAAAAAATATAAGTTATCTATTCCATTCACCAGCAACACAGAATTATTTTACAAATATGTCTCCCAAAGTGATTGAAGACTTTGCCTTTGAACTAAGGAACACAATTGAACATAAATACCTGCTCCTGGCTGACGTAAAGCTTTTGGCCCATTATGCTGAATTGCAGAGATGGGCAAACAGGTTCCTTCCTGTGGTGGCCAGGAATCCTGTCATGTAAAGGAGCCCAAACTCGTGGAATCTGAAACTCTAAAAAATATCTCAGTTCTTCAACTGGAGGCTTATCTGAAAAAAAAATAATAATAAATAAAAATAAAAATAAATTAATCAGCACATTTAGCAGGAATAGTTTTTTTATCAGATCTACAGAACAATACAGATCATGGAAACATGAAAGTACCCATCTTGAGGCTTGATTGTCTTACATTCAAGATAAAGATTAATGGCTCGAATAAGATGCTCCTTTCCAGTTACGCCTTCAAGGAGGTCTGTTATCGGGTAAAATGTCATCTCAATGACATCCGGAGATGACTTGATGGTTCTCGCCCATCGGGTGTGGCTTTGTTCCAAATCATTTCCTCCTCTCCTCCGGAAAATCACTGTCACATCCTGTATCAAGAATAATTTCAAAGAATTTTTAGTTTAAGACCTTCTGGTGATTCGATGAACCAATTCCTGGCATGTAGCATTAGTCGCAAGAAACTTCAACATGATGTTACAAAAGCAAACAAAAAGTTATAAAACTGAAACTCATCCATGTACTGAACAGCCTTACAAATTTTAGTCTTATCAATAATCAAGACAAGATTTATGCCGGGAAACAAGGGCTAGAGAAGTTCATTGGAAAAAAAGGAGGCAAATGTATACATCATACTTGAACACAGAATGCAAAATTTTCAATTAAAAGAAGAGTAGTTTTGATGACTTAAAACTTCAGAAAGACCAATTTAACGGGGAAAAAGAACACATATAGCTACTGCCTTCATTATACTGAAGATAGACTATTAATGGTCTGATTTTTGTAGTACAAAGATAATATTAATTTCAAAATTGGACATAACTAGCGCTTGCAACAATGCAACAACCAAGAACAATTTATGTGTTCATTAAATTTCAGATATTACAAGGTGAAATAAATTTCACAAGCAAGAGGATAACAGGCTTAAGAGAAAAGCAACATTCATCTTTTTCTTTCCTATTTTATTCATTTCTTTTACCCAAAAGAAAATTTGGTAGCATAGAAAACACATGTCATAATCATGATGTAAAATGCAAAATAGATTTTTACTTTTTCAGGAAAAATTCAAAAGTCTGGAATTGAGTTTATATAGAAAAGCAGAAATATATAAATTTGACATACTTCTTTCCCAGAAAGATATGGTGCGTTGGTAGGTTGCGGATATATCCCCTGACTGTTAAATAAACCAGGATCAACACCCTAAAAAAATTAAGAAAATGGAGTTGATTAAAATAATGAAGAAAATAAGGTAAGTGATGAAGGTACGGAAAATAAAGAAAGAAAATGGAAAATATATATGTGGAACTAACCTTATCCTTCAATTTCATTGGACCAGAACTTGTATGACTTTCTGTGTCAGAGAACCTCTGATTTCCAATATCCTGTACATAATTCTTAATCTCCAAAGTTGTCAAAGTCGAATGCTGATGTTGTTTCACATAAATCAGATCTTTCCCACCAATAGTTATGGACGTCATGACATGAGTTCCAAAATTTTCAATGAAACTGTCGAAAGAACGCTAGCAATCAGAAGAGTTCGAAAATACTTTATTATTGTCTCCATCTAATATTAGATATCTATACCTTGCTAAGGATGCTGGCTCCCAATTAGTTGGTACAGCCTGTTTGACATTTTCTTGTAAGACTAATGAGGACTGTGGAAGCCGAACTTTGGCAAGTGGAACGTAGAATCCATCCATAGAAAGGGTCTTTGTAGATGCAGCATCGATATGCTTTAAACCAGTGAAGTTAAATGCAGCATTAAAACTACCAAGAGGGTAACCTTCAGAGAGATTAGCCTTTTGATTAAAATATTCCACCATCTGCAACACCGTGAGAAGTACAAATGTTGAATTACTTCACCGCAAAACATTACTAACGCTTAGAATATCCGTTATGCAAATCATTCTCATACATGAGAGTCATCAAGCTATTCTCTCTTGAATACAAAGCTCTTTTTTTTTCTATCAAGGAAACATAAAGTTTTATTAAAAGATAGGGGAAAGAAGAAAGATTAAGAGGGGGAGAAATCCTCCCATAAAAAGTTAAAACAGACCAAAAACTCTTAGCTAAAAAAGCAACAAAAGACCCTAACAAGCATCTATTGGACAACATCCTTCCAACTTAAGATTAATTGGGAGAAAAGGAAAAACTCTACAATCAATTGGAAGTGCAAAGTGCAAGCAGATAAGGAAGCTCTATTAGACTCTGTCCCAATAAGCGTCACCATCATAAAAAATACCACCGAGATGCTCCCATCCCTTTTCAACCATAGGACCCAAAAAACAGCCTATACTTCACGACCCAATAACACTTTTCCTTCTTTGACTTCATCCAAAAACTAGAATATTCCTATAATTAAAATTTCAATATTTTGAGGGATGACCCAAGAACATTCTTATTTGCTGGCAATCATCCACCATACTCTTAGACCTGCTAAACTGAATAAAAACATATTCTCATTCTTGCTACCATACTTGCACATTACTCTTTAATACAATAAATCGATTATAGTTTCCATTCCATATCTCACCCTGGTATCTCATAAAAATTGTGAAGACTTGACCTTGAATAAAAACTACCATGCTCCGCATGAAAATGGTTCTTTTACTCCACATTTCTTCGTTTTCATTAAGTTAAGAGTTCCTATAGAACAAAGTATTGATAAAATCATTGGCTCCATCCCTTCGTCACTCCTTCCCCGGTTCTCTTATGCACAAAATATTCAAGACACGACATTAAAAATTTAGGGAAAAAAATACCACGACTGAAAACTTACTATTGATATTACTTTCAACTTTAGCTCTAAAATCAGTTCTATACACTTTCTGTTCAATGTGCTAACAGTTCATTAGTGTTTGCACATGACACGAGGTCTAAAGTTCATATATTAGGTCCATCATCTTAAGCGTTTCATTTGACAACCTAAAGTCAACAAGGTGCCAAATCACTATCAAATAGATAGAGAAGTTGCCTAAATGAACCAAAATTGTTACCATAAGATGAATGTGACTTACAGACGCAAGACATAAACATACACTTGGATGTAATGTATAAATAATGTTCTAGAAGTGCCTACGCTGGGTATGCAAGCAAAACCTAACAAACCTAACAAAGCTTTTTAATGCTCAACTTAGGCGAAAACCTCATCGTAGCTGCAGTCAGAAGGGATGTATGCGCAGGGGTTAAGGTGCTTCAAGCATCTGAGCTGCCCAAGATCATTAGTCAAACGAACTAATGAAACATTTATACTTGTATCTGAATTCAACATCTCCAGCAATTTATTCTTTCACGGGCTTGTTCATACCCAAAAAGGAATCGCTCTTTTGTTTTATCCCTTAAAGTCATCCTCAACAGATTGTGTCTGATCACGTGCTATTTGCTATTCACAAAATTTATTAATAAAATTGAAACTTACACTTGTGTTGGCTGGTGAAATAGCTTGGAATAGTGACTAATGAGCTTGGATTAACCTTGCGTAATGCTTTTCTTTACCAAACCACCACGATAAATGACGTAATAGAAGGGGATAAATGAATACTAATACTTAAAACCCTTTGTTAAGAACTAGGAAGCAAAACAAGACACAGGCACCTTAACATTTTCCATACCTTCGTTTGAGCAAGAGAGATACAGTTGATGCACAATACATGATAAATGTAGACTTCTATATTCTATATCAGGACATTTTCCTGTGTCTGAAGATCAATTATCCAACTTTCGTCCAGTCACTTTATCATCACAAACGGGTAACTTATTTTCATTAAGTCACTACCTTCTAATTCCATCTTAGCTCCATTCTCCAAACACCTAAACGACCACTAAATGAGTCGGTTCTACAAAATCTAAAAGCGCACCTATCCAGTATATCCACACAATTGACCATACCATGTGCCTCTCTGTGTAGAGACACAATAAAGGGAGAATGAGATACAAATACCTATAAATTTTCCAAAACTCGATATGAGCAAGTCTAATATTACAAAAGACAACAAATAGATGATAAGTTTACATCAACCTATTGCATCTCTGTCGTATTCTATCTAACGAAGATATATTTATCCATTTAAACATCAAATACTCCTACATTTACAGAAGTCATTACCTCATAGTTTCAACTAAGCTCCATTCTCCAAACACCTAAACAAAACCAATGGAATCGGTTCTACAATCTAAAATATGCACCTAACCGACATATCCAATGCAATTACTATAACAGTGTTGCAAGAAATTGTTAGGGATAAGATGTTCTCATCACTTCCTTCACACATAAGCAAAGTAAAAAATTTGTTACCCTAATAAATTGCTAGAATTAAGTATAGGTTCTCTACTATTTGGGAAGTGTGGCTAGAACAGAAACTTTTGAACTGAAAACAGTGACATGTGAGCGCATTACACTGTAAAAATTTGTTACCCTAATAAATTGCTAGAATTAAGTTTTGGTTTTTACTGTTTGGGAAGTGTGGTTAGAACAAAAACTTTTGAACTGAAAACAATAATATATGAGAACTTTACACTATAGCTCACTTTACTTATAGGTTCTCATCCAAAAAAACACAACAGTATCATCTGTTTCTTTACACAGAAACTAATAATAACTAAAGATATAGGAAACCACAACCATCGATTCCCTCTAGCCTACTTTTGTCAAATCATCTCCACTCTAGATTAGCATGTAATCTTCATTATTCTTAAATATATAAGATTATGCGCAACACATTGCAGTATTGAACTCCAAAGCTCTTATTATCAATCATTTTCATCAATGAGGGACGATTTTTCATCCTCTTATGCATTCTCTTGCCTTTTACTATATCAATAAATTGTAAAGGGTAAAATTAAACTCGAGTCTCACGTTATTTTAATAAAAAAATGACTAATGAGGGTAAAATTAAACTCGAGTCTCATATCAGTTTAATATAAAAATGACTTATGAGCATATTGATCTTCTAAAATGAAACCCAAGTCCTCAAAAAATCAACAAACTCAAATGAACAATTCAATATATTCAATACAAGATTGGTAATTATGTCATATTTGACAAATTTGGTTTTAACCAATTTTTCAGTTAAAAACAGTCTAAAACTCTCACATACTATAGTTAAAAAAATTGATATGGTATAAAGTTTCATATGCTATAGTATTTACAGTTTTAACAAATAGTTCTATCCATCGCCAAACTGATTCGCCTTTTAAGACAAAACTTCGTCCAATTTTCTATTATAAACATGCACCCAATAATTCATGAATACCAAAAAAAAAAAAAAGTGATATTCTTACCTCATGAAATGCACAAACACCAGAACTCTGACGGCCAGTAAAACAGTCGTGAGAGTTCTTGATGTCCCGTGAGACATTGGGGACAAAAACATCATCGTACAGCCATAGATCCCTCGTGTGCTCTTTATCAATCTCCACTATCCGAGACCCCGAAACTCCTTTACAATAAAGCAACCTCGTATCGAAGTTCACATCAAATCCCCGTCCCAGAGCCTGCACTGAGTTCACAGCTGTGTGCAAAGCTGCCACATTTTCTCCCATTTTCTCATCACCCAGTTCCTCAAAACGACGCCGAATTGAAAAAACCCAGATTCCCGTTTCCTTTCAATTCGACTCAAAACACAACAAAATCCTTCATCTTCTGAGCTTTACTTCCCTCTAGAGTTGTCTGATCACCCATTTGAAGTTGACCCAGAAAAGGAAATACGAAAATATACACGTATTTACAAAAATTTATCTCCGAAATCGAGATTCGAGTCACATGATCTAGAGACAAAAAACGTTCATGCTTTGTACCTCAAGATTTATTTATTTGTTTATTTATCAGATGATCTTCCTTCCTCTGGATCTAAACGTCGTATGGAAGATTATCCCGATTCCCAATCTTTGTTTCTCTGTATAGTACTCTTGTCTGGTACAGACGGTAGTTTCTCTCTCTTCCTCTCTCTCTCTCTATGCTCTGTAACCTTCTCTCCATCTAGTTCTACTATGTAGTAATAGTTTGTTTCCCCACCAACTTAACTTAAGACAGTGGCATTGACTTGAGTCTTTTTCTTTTTTCTTTTTCTTTTTCTTTTTTTGGGTTTTGTTTTTCTAGGAGAAATGATAAAATAAATGCGATTATTGAGGTGTCCGTGGCGTGGAATCCTGACCTTTTCCTTTCCACGACACGTGTACGTTTGATTGAATTCAAGGGATGAGATGCTTCGAGAATATACTGACTTTCTTGGACTTCTTCTTCTTCCTCTTTTTTTTTTCGGTTACGAGGGAGTGAGAGTGATGGGGAGTTTGATTGAGCGTTAGGCTCCAAATGTTTTTTTCCCCTTCATTTTCTCCTCTTTTCTTCCAATTTATCGTTTATCTCTTTACTTCGATTTTGTTATCTCGTGTTGTGTCAATTTATCGTCTACAAGTTTCAATACATCGGGTTAAACTGCCACCGCCGAAATTATTTCAAAACGATGCTGGAATCGTATCTTCTTTTCAAATTACGGTCACACCTTTTTTTAAGGTTGGTTTCAAATTAGTTTGTACTTTTGTCCTGGAACTTAAACTGGGTGTTTGATAAAATGATAAAAACTATAATTTTTATCATAAATTTAATTATAAACAGTATAAAACTCTTACATGTTAAAATAATAATACAAAAAATTACTATAGTGTAAAGCCGTCACATGTTACAATAAAAGTGATTCTCACCACTGCTTCCCACCACTTTTCATACACCTTCTCACCACTGGTTTCCACCTTCCAAACACCCTATTTGCTTCTATAGATTCAAATTAAATTAATATTAGATAAATAAAAAATAACAAAAATGGTAGTAAATATTTTTTTTTTTTATAAATTTTGTGCCTGG
Organism: Artocarpus hirsutus; assembly: GCA_946598075.1. Classification (NCBI taxonomy): domain Eukaryota; kingdom Viridiplantae; phylum Streptophyta; class Magnoliopsida; order Rosales; family Moraceae; genus Artocarpus; species Artocarpus hirsutus. Next base: position 14,478 of record CAMOHE010045671.1, on the reverse strand, counting down.
TTATTTACAAAGTGGGTAACTCTTAATTATATAATGAATAGATTAAAGATACAAACAGTTTATAAGAAATTGCACAAAATAACATATTTTACCATTTGATAAGTAAATAATGTGAGACAATTTTTTTTTTTTTAAAAGCACATTCAAACAATTCATTATTTTAAAGCAACTTAAATCCCTAAAATTCATTTTTGTCCACTTCCTCTCTCACGTTTTCCTCACATCAGATTTTCTCTTCTTTTTTTTTTTTTCTCTTTTTTAAATATGTTCTCTCTTTCACCCCTCCTTTCTATCTGTTCTGACCTTCCCGCCATGGCCAAAGTCCAACGACCTTCATGTTTGCGTCACCTCCGTCAAGGTCGAAGCTGCCCTTTCAGTCAATCGGTGCCTCGCCTCTCTTTGGTTTTTTCGATCCGTCACAGATTTGGCCATCGTTCCTTTTCTCTTTCTCGAGCCCATCGACATAGATCTGGGTGTCGGCCTATTGCTGGCAGACACCAACCTTCTCCGCTCAACGCCGATCAATAAGCTTCACCCGCCGTGAAGCTAGGTTGTCACCCGCGTCGTTATAGGAGGAGCTAGATCGGTAGTTCCTGGCCACCGGAGCAAGATAGCGAGAACTAAGGCCGCAAAATCAGATTACAACCACCAAAGCCAGATCATGACTTGTTGTTCATTGTCTTCCTACTGAATCTCCAATTCGCTAGTTCTTTCCGACAAAGTTCTGAAGTTTTTTTTTTGAAGTGAAAGGTAATTTTGCTTTTAATCTAATTTTTACAAGGTACTGCAGCTATTTGTAGACAAAAAAATAAAAAATAAAAATAAAAATAAAAATAAAGCCAAGCAAACAAACAACAAAAACAACGACGACGACGACAACAGTGAAGATTTTCTTTTTTCTTTTTTTTTTTTTGACAAATTTCCAATGCATATTATGAGATTTGTTTGTTTGGCAAAATCCACATGTTAAGTGAGATTTACCGATAAATAACAGCTCGCCGGAGCAACAGAAGAAATGAGACAGAGGAAAAAAAAACTAAAAAATGGTGAATTTTATTTGCTTGGTTCAGATCTAGGTCTTTTGTTTTGTTTTTGTTCAGATTTGTTTAGATCTAAGCTTTTTGATCTCTTTTTTTATATTTGGATTTTTGACTTGTTTCTTTGATTGGATTTTTGATCAGATATGGTCGTTGTTTTGTTTTTTTATCGTATTTTGTTTTATTTTGTGTAAAGTTTTTGTTTAGTTTTTTTTTTTTTCCAGATTTGGTAATACAGTATTAACAATGAAATAACATATTTTTTAGCCACCTGCAATGTCCTCGATGTTGGTTATGTCTGATGACGTCGACGTTAAATTTTTATATTTACATGATAATTTAGTACTATCAAAGTAATATTATATTTCCTAACTACTAGCAATCTGGTAAAATCATCAGTATATTTGTTGTATTTACATGGTAATATAGTATTATCAGAGTAATAATATATTTCTTGGGTGTCGGCAAGTTGTCGGCTAATTTTTCTATTCACACGGTGATACAATATTACCAAAGTAATATTGTATTTTCTGACCGACCTTTGCTGGTAAATTTTTGTATTTATATAGTAATACAGTATAACTCTACAGATATTGTATTTCCCACCACCAACAGTATGACGAAGTCTGGCGGTCCAACAAAGTCACTAATGAATTTTTTATATTTACACGGTAATACAGTATTATCATATTAATATTGTATTTCTTAGTCGCCAATTGTACCAACGAAATCATTAGTAAAGTTTTGCATTGACATGGTAATACAATATTATTAAAGTAATACTATATTTCACGTCCGTTGACACGAGAGAGGAGAGTGCAAGATACAAAGGAGGAAGAGGTGGGGATATCTTGAGATTTTTGTTCTTAATTTCTCATAAGATATTATTCAATTTCTCATGATATACTATTTGCTACATATTTTAAAATTATATGACATTATTTATCAAGTTTTAACCTATGACACCCATTATTTTTTTAACGGGTTATATGGTAATTAAATTAATTATTAGTATGTTAACTAAAAATTTGTTTCATCTAAAAATTTTTCTATATCTATTTAGTATATTTACCAAAACGTTCTTGAAACATCAAATTAATTACGAAAATGCCATTTAGCATTATATGAACTCAAGTCTCCGAAGGAGACATAATGCACTTAATGCTTTACCTACTTGGCTCCCACTTTCCATTATTTTCCTTCTTCAACCGGGCCCTCTAACAAAGAAAACCATGTATTCCTTTTCTTTTTTCCATGCAACACTTACCTCTCCCTTCCTCCTTGAAATGTCTTCCTCTCATTCTCTCCTTCTTCTTCTTCTTTCTTCTGCTCTCTAAGCTTGAGAAACCCAGCTTCATGTCGTTCAAAAGTCTCCATGCTAAAGTTAGACTTGAGCTTTAATCCCTTGAATTGATGACTTAAAGTTTTCAATGAGATTTTAAGGTAAGATTTTAGAAAATTAATTTAATTTTATCTACCATCTTTACTTTGAATTTATTCATTTATTTTGCTGCACAATTTAGATTTCATGGCTTTGAATGAGAAAGTTTGATATAAGCATGTTTTCACCCTTATTTGCAAGAAATGCTTGAGATATGGTTTGATGATGATATTGGTATAAAAAAATCTACGGGAATATGTTTATTATGAGTATATAATGCATACTATATATTTTGATATGGTTTTGAGATTTTATACAAAGATAATACGATTTGGTGTAAAGAAAAACTTGGTATTCTATAAAATTTGTAATACCTCTATGGGCAGTGACTCTTTCTTGAAATTCTGGTATTAAATGAAAATGAATTTTATAAATTGGTTTGCACATTTAAGAAATAGACATCCTAAGCTTTCCAACGAGCTATCATAAGCCTAAATAGGAGTGGTATTTTATTTTCTATGAATTTTTTAATTTTTAAATTGAAAGCTAGTAAGCTTGTCAGTGACAGTATACCGCCCGTTTACCTTAAGTAAACCACCTGTTAACCCGTGTGCTGATTGTAGATAATGAACTTGCTTTTTTTTGCAAAAGTATACTGCTAGTTTGCTATGGTATACCAGCTGCTAACCTCAACCAAGAACCAATCTTTGCTCACCTCCTAATTCCTTAATGTCTTGCAACCTTTCTAATACTATCCTAAGTGATTGATGAATCTTATTAAGGACTAAAACATATAAAATACTTGTATACATTTTATGTTGTGTTAAGACAAAAAAATTGTTTACTTTGGTATTCAAAAAGAAATTTGCATAAAAGCTTTAATGGCACACTAGTAAGATGGATTTACACATGATTTATTTATGAATGTGGTTGTATGTTGTGCTTTAGTTTTAATTGTCCTTATGCATGCCTTAGGATCAAAGGAGTGTGGAGCTAACGTTAATTGATTTTGAGATTAAAAGATTGTTGATAGCTTGGAAAGTAGGGATTCTATTACTCATCTTTTGTGAGATTTTTGTAGAATTAAAATTGTTTGTTTTACTACAAGATATATATATATCTATGTTGAACTGCTATTATATGAGTATCACATATGAAACTATGACATGAACTCGTCATGTATTGTACAGCGAGAAATATAGTGAATTGACACATGTTGTTATAAATTGAGAAGCATGGTTAGGAAAACCGACCCTATAAATAATGAATGAATATAAAGAAATGGTGAGACGTGAAGAGGGCGACGGTTATGTCCTTAGGCACGAATACCCTAAAAGGTAAGACAGGGGGAAGTGATGACGCTTCCTTGGGTTGAAAGTCCTAGGACGCACTGTACAAGAATCAACTTGGTGAGGACTCCAGGCTTGATGTCCCCTCACTAGAACACTCTTGGAATGTTTGGAGGGTGATCAAGGGCACCCAATTAGGTTTCGTTGAGTTGAGTGATATGATATTCTATTGCACGGTAGATATAAATGATCATAATTAAATCCTAAATTAATATGTATATATATATATATATATGTATGGAACTTGGTAAGAATGATCATAAAATATCCACCGGAATTAAATATGATAAAATTGATGAATAATGATAAGACCTAACTAACCATGTAGGTTTTAAAGTGGTAAGGATAAAAACCTAAAGGTGAGTAATGGTTTTCCCTACTAATCATGTTGTCGCTCATTCCCTTATATTTTCATCTTTTCAGGACTCACTAAGTGTAAGGCAGCTACGAAAAAAATAGTTGAGGAAGCTATGTAGCTGTATCACATTGGGATTGCTTCAATTGTTAAAAATATTCTTCATGATAATGTAAGCATCGATTGTTACTTTCTGTTATTATATTAAGATATGTTGAGGGTTAAAATGATGATGATGATAGTTTTTATATTATTAAATTTAAGATGATACCTTAAACTATGGTTTAATTGTCGTTTATATTTTTACTTTTGATTTGAGAGTTTTCATTTAAGTCTCGGGCAACATTATTTTTAAAGTTTTACTTTTATTTCTATTTCTTATTTTAATTCATTAAAAACTGTTAACCCCCATATAAGGGCGTTACATAACCTAAATAGTCTATTTTACTCTGCCTTCTAGAATTTATTTACTCAATTGTTTATAGTGTAGATAATTCTTTTTTACATAGCAAATAAGCTATTTGTATCTTAAATCTACTATTTACTACAAATATTTTTAGAACATGCTATTTAATTAAAAAAATTTAAAAATCTATTATTTCCTTATTCTTCCATAAAATAAAGCAAAGGTATAAAGTGATAAGGATGGTGCAATACTAGAAAACCTACTGTTTTGGGAACTTTACACCCCCTCCCCTTAAATTTTCATCGTTTAAAATGTTTGAATCATGCAAACCCATAACTACATTTTTGGTTTTCTCACTACTCCCATACTATTCAAATACAAGTTCTTTAATTTGATATTTTATCGTATGTCTAGACCTTTACGTTCCAAACATTGATGGTCAAACTACATACGTTCAAAATCATCAGTTTAAAAATCGCACCAATTTGCACCTGCATTCTAAACAGACCCTAAATGGGTGTGTTTGGTTGGATGATTTTTGAGGTTTAGACCAAAAATTTCAATTGAATGCAACAAATTTTGAGTTTGAGTTTATACCATTGAATTGACAGAGGAAATTATATTGATTAATAGATTTTCAAAACTAAATAAAACTAGATAGCATAATTAATTAAAATGTTAATTGATAGCATTATTTAAAATTTTTAAAAGTTTTACACATGTAGATTTCTAATTTATCTCAAATTCATCAATCTTGTTTCCCTTAACCTTAACCGTAACCCCAAAGTGAAAAACTCTTCTCTTTCCTCCCTCCCCTCTCTCTCAAACAACTACAGTGCTATGACGGCAACGACAACAACGATTATGTAGTTAGACGGCCTCGACCTCTACCTCTACCACCATCGACATTGCCACTTCTTCTCCTTCCTTTGATTCTACATATCTCTCCTGACCAACAACAACTCCTCTCTCTTTCTCCTTCGCCACAAGAAGCTTCCACCATGCCTCCTCCTTCAACAACGATGCACTCAAAATCAAACTCAAAAGCGTCTCCAATGCCACGAAGAAATCCAACGATTGGTGTGATGAATGACGAACCTCACAACTGAGCTAGCGTAAGGATTTTAGGGGACTTAAGTAAAGAGTTTTAAGAGGTTGAACTAAAATTTTAAAATTTAGTTAGAAATTAATGTTGACGATGGAAATTTGTCAACAATAAACCCTCAAAAAGTCTCTCACCTCAATTAAAATACTCACGAAATAGCAAGAATAAAAGTACAGAAAAGAACAAAGAACACTAGAATTTATAGCAGAAAATATTTATAATAAATATCATTTTTTTTAAAACTAATTATAGTAAATATAATATTTTGAAAATATTTGTAGTAAACAATAGATTATAGTGTGAATAATTTATTTACCCCCTTATTTACAAGTGAGTAATTCTTATAATATAGATTTAAGATGCAAATAATTTATTTATTCCATCGTTTATAATATAAATAATTATTTTTTTACACAGTAAATAAACTATTTATATTATAAATCTATATTTACTACAAATATTTTTAAAGCCTGCTATCCACTTCAAAATTTTCAAAAACTCATTTTTTTCCTCATTTTCTTGTAAAATAACACAAAGGTTTAAAGTGATGAGGACGGTGCAAAATTAGCAAAACCTCCAGTTTTAAGAACTTAAATTTTCATGATTTGAAATGTTTAAATCATCCAAACCCATAACTATGGGCTCAATTGGTTTTGTTTTTAAGATGCTTTTTCCCATTTTCAAAAACACAAAAAATAAAAATGGGCTTAAAAAACTTGTTTAGTTAAAATTTGTTAGAAAATAAAAATGAATTTTTTTTCCAAAACATTCAAAATTTCCTTAAGTTTTAAAAACAAAAAAAGAAGGTGTATTTAGTTTTTTTTTTCTCTTCACCCTCTCACTCCTTTCCTCAATATTTCTCTCAAACCCATGACTAGCTATCGCCGACGAACCATCATTGTCCTAGCAACCAGCAAACCCAACCGGCAGCATAAACGCTAGTGGCCACCCTCCACCTGCCAACAGGTCTCAGTGCCACCCAACATAGCAGTTGCAAACCAAGGCCCACCGACCAACTGATCTTGCCCTCCCCTATTTCTCCAAAGATCCTAGTTGAGCACCCAAGCTGTTAATGCCCACTCTAATCGTCAAGCGCCCACGTAGTCAAAGCCCACTCGTGTTAGACATGTATGTCCTAAGGAGTAAAAATGTAACATGTTTTTGGAGACATTTTTATCAATAAAGAATTTGTTTATTATTTATATACCAAATCTTGTCCTCTTTACATTCATATTTGTTGAATGTATGTTAGGTAAACAAAAGTCTGAGACTATTGATCTAAACCTTAAAGAATTAGGCATATGATGGAAAAATTATGTGGAAGACATGATTCTTAAGGTGACGGTCTAAATCATAAGATCCACAATTGAGGGAATAAAGTTAGGCGCTTTATTCGTGTAAAGATTTTTATGTGTCTATATCCCTATTGGGAGACGGTTTGTCTTAACTATCAAAGGTGGACTCTATGAATAGAAACATTGGTGCATTCTCATATGTGATGATATGTTGGATGGGGACATAAAGTGAATTGATTTGGATTAATAATTTTGTCTCGGTAAATAGATTCACTTTAGACAATCAATTCTATTGTATCTTAATCTTAAAATAAATAGTGGGCCCGTTATCTTAACTTATGTCTTTTGATGTACCAAAGGGTGACATCCACATTTTAATAGTGATACGCATGCCGGTACATTGGAGGCATGACTCTTGATAGCGTAGACTTGTTATTCATAGATATGGAATCCATAGCTCCACTTTAAGAGTAGTGATATCCTCTTATATGAGTTATCCTGTAATTGAAAAGCTGGAGTGCTCAACCATTTGGATACATAGGTATAACCGAATGGTATACCGTCTTTGGATGGTAAGTTTTCCAATGATGAGATAATATAACGTAAAATAAAAATAATCCGAAAGGTAAGACAAAACTTATCCTTAAGCCAATTATGGATAATCCTATGGGGATACAATATATTATGATATGTCATAGGGACTTTTTGTAATTCTATATAGTTTGAGAGTGTAGTTCCAAGCTTTTAGTGAAATAGCGTTGGAGTTTATAATTATAAAATGTATATATGAGATTTTGTTCATAATTATTGGGAGCTTGAACTACATAAGTCCATTAGGTCCCCTTTGCTAGCTCATAAAATCCTGTAACGATACGGTGTGCTTTTCTAATAATTAGTGACTTATATCAGATTTATCAGATTGGCTGAAATTCGATAAAATTAGATAATTCATGTTTGTTTATCGGTTGAATTAATTGTGACAAAATTAATTCAAGATAAACTTGTTGACTTATTGGGATCGGATAATTCTTATATGTTTATCAATTGATTTAATTTTGAATAAATTAAAATCAAGATAAACTTGTAGAATTATCAAGAATATTTATTTTCCTAGAGATTATCTAAATATGGTTGTTTCAATCAGATAACTTCTCTATTAGGTTATTTGAATTAAAACTAAGGCTCTATCCCTAGAATCTCAAGTCCTTTATGTCAAACTGCTTGTTCAACCATAATTTGACCGATGACAACGCCCCAACGTCATCACCAATTAGCAAAATGTCATCTACATAGAATAGTAAAAAGACCACATTCCCATCCTTAATTGTTTCTACACACATGGTTCATCCACATTTTGTAAGAACCTATGAGTCTTGATCACTTGATCAAATTTTATGTTTCAAGAACGGGAAGCCTGCTTAAGTTCATAAATTGACTTTAGCAGCTTACAAACCTTACCCTCTTGACCCTTGACCTTGAACCTATCTGGTTGCTCCATATAATGGACTCATCAAGATAGCCATTTAAAAAAGCCATCTTGACATCCATCTGCCAAATCTCATAATTGAGAGTGGCAGCTATTGACAAGAGAATTCAGATAGACTTAAGCATGGCTACAGGCGAAAAGGTTTTCTCGTAATCGATAATCTCCAAAGTCAGAGGAAGAAAGAGATTACATGAAAAATGTGCCTTATGCTTCGCCAATGGGTAGTCTTATGTATGCCATGCTTTGCACATGATTGGATATTCGTTATGCGGTGGGGATTGTAAGTCGGTTTCAGGTGGATCTGGGGCCGAACCATTGGGTAGCAGTCAAGCATATTTTCAAGTACTTGAAAAGAACTCCAAGGTATATGCTTGTATATTCAAGTGAGGACTTAACTCCTCTAAGATATACTGATTCAGATTTCTAATCTTGTCTGGATTTTAGGAGATCAAATTCGAGTTTTGTGTTTACTTTGGGTGACGGTGCCATCAGTTGGAGAAGTGTGAAGCAAGATTGAACTTCAGATTCAATGATGGAGGCCGAGTATGTGGCAGCTAGTGATGCTTTGAAAGAAGCAGTGTGGCTCCATAAGTTCTTTGGGGATCTTAAGGTAGTTCCTGGTATGGATAAGGCGATATCAATATACTGTGATAACAATACAGTGGTATCTAATGCTAAGGAACCAAAATTTTTTAAGAAAAGTAAGCATACAGATCAGAAGTATCATGTTATAAAGCATTTCGTCAAGGGCAGGCATGTCACTGTGAACAAAATCACATCAGAGGACAATTTAGCTGATCCATTCACGAAGACACTTACTGGGAGAGTCTTCGAGAGACATGTGGAGGCTATAGGGATGCGAGATTTGTCATATTTACTCACTTTGTGCAAGTGGGAGATTGTTAGACTTGTATGCCCTAAGAAGTAAAAAATGTAACATGTTTTTGGAGACATTTTTATCAATAAATAATCTATTTATTATTTATATACTAAATCTTGTCCTCTTTACGTTTATATTTGTTGAATGTATGTTAAGCAAACAAAAGTCTGATACTATCGGTCTAAACCTTTAAGAATTGGGCATATGATGGACAGATTATGCGGAAGACACGATTCTTAAGATGACGATCTAAATCATAAGATCTGCAATCGAGGGAATAAAGTGGGGCGTTTTATTCATGTTAAGATTGTTATGTTGTCTATATCTCTATTGGGAGATGGTTTGTCTTGACCATTGGAGGTAAACTTCGTGAATTAAAACATTGGTGTATTGTCATAGGTGATGATGTGTTGGATCGGGGCATAAAATAAATTGATTTGGATTAATAAATCTGTCTCCACAAATCAATTCACTTTAGACAATTATTTGTATTGTATTTGAATCTTGAGATGAATAGTGGATGCATTGTCTTGATTTATGTCTTTTGATGTACCAAAGGGTGACATCTACATTTTAATAGTGGTATGAATGCTGATACATTGGAAGCATAACTCTTGATAGCGTAGACCTGTTATTCATGGATATGGAATCCATAGCTCCACTTTAGGAGTAGTGATATCCTCTTATATGCGTGATCATGTAATTGAAAAACTAGAGCACTTAATCATTTAGATACATAGGTGCAATCGAATGGTATACCATCTTTGGATGGTAAGTTTTCTGATGCTGAGAAAATGGAACGTAAGATAAAAATAATCGAGAAGGTAAGACAAAACTTGTCCTTAAGCCGATTATGGATAATTTTATAGGAATATGATATATTATGATATGTCATGGAGACTTAGCTATATGGGCTTTGTAATTCTATATTGTTCGAGAGTGCAACTCTAAGAATAGCGTTGGAGTTGATGATTATGAAATATATATCTGAAATATTGAGTTTCATAATTATCGGGAGCTTGAACTATATAGGTCCATTAGGTCCTCTTTGCTAGCTCATAAAAATCCTATAACGATACGGCGTACATTTTCAATAATTGATAACTTATGTCAGATTTATCAGATTGGCTGAAATTTGGTAAAATCAGATAATTCATGTTTGTTTATCGGTTGAATTAATTTTGTGACAAAATTAATTCAAGATAAACTTGTTGAATTATTGAAATCGGATAATTCTTATCTGTTTATTAGTTGATTTAATTTTGAATAAATTAAAATTAAGATAAACTTGTAGAATTATCAAGAATATTTATTTTCCTAGAGATTATCTTGATATGACTGTTTTAATCAGATAACTTCTCTATTGGGTTACTTGAATTAAAACTGATGCTTAATCCCAAGAATCTCAGGTGGGAAATAAAGATTCATAGGTATCTTTTTTTGGAGGTTCAGCAAGCCGATCTTTAAGTTCAGCCTGCCGATTAAGGAGGTTTAGCAGGCCGATCTACTAGTTCGGCCTGTCGATCAGGCGATAAAAGGATCACGCGTTTTCACTTGGATTTTATTAGATATTGATCCTGTTTTGATTCTAATTCAAATTTTTGAGGCCTTATTTGATAAGGACTGACTCCTAGGCCCAACCTGTATAAAAAGGGACCGAGTCTCATTATTATTAAGATCTATTGAGAGATTAAAAGTGAGACTCTGCTGATGAGACTCTAAAAACTCCCTGAGAGCTATTATTCACAAATCATGAACTATAGCTTTAGGTTTTCTCAATTGGTTGGAAGGAGAATTACCTGGAGGAAAAGCTGAACGATGTGAGCCAACACTCACTCCGATCGTGGATAGAGAATAGCAAGGAAAGCCAGTTGGTTGAGGTCTTTCTAGAATGTTACTTCTCTTCACTGATTGGCGTAGCTTTTCGGCATATATACAAGATTAGTAAGATCTGGTTAATTTATGCATGTAGCATGTCAAACTTGTGTTTTGAAAAATACTCTGATATAAAAATTTTAAAAATTATGCTGCATACTATTTTTCTAACAACTCGCATAGTTGAAGCCCACGCCATCGAGTGCCCTTGCCATCGAAGACCAGCCCATGAAGTCATCTTACAAGAGGGCTGTCGTCTCTAATCTATACACCCTTGTAGGTTGTTGATCTTCCCACTGCATGGGCTATCAATCTTTGCGAGAAGGCCGTCGTTGTCATTACTGTAGTTAGCGTGAGAGAGCAGTCGTCGGCGTCTATTCTCACCAGAACAAAGGAAGAGGAAAAGCCTTGGCTCTTTATTGGGTTGATAATAATAAAAAAATATTTAATACATCAATAATTAGTTTTTTAAAAATTAAATTTGGGTTATTTTTACATTAATAATTTTTATTAAACAATATGTGTTTAAAAACATACCACTATATATAATTAAACACAATTTTTATCAAAGTCTTGGCACATTTCTCAAAACATTTTCCTTTTCAAATTTTTTTAAAGACCAAAACTAAAATAAAAACACTTTCAAACGGGTCCTATATTTTTTGTTTTCTCATAACTCCCATACTATTTAAATGCCAGTTCACTAATTTTAGATCTTTGCGTTCCAAACGCCAGTTCAAAACCACCGCTCAAACCACATAAGTTCAAAATCATCAGTTTAGAATCACACCAATCTACACCCATATTCCAAATGAACCCTGAATGGCGTGGAGCCGTTGCGTGCACAACTGGTGGTTGAGGTTGTGTGCTAAAGCTAGGTTTTTCTTAAAACCATCATTCAATTCCTATTAAAACAAGGAATTAAAAAAAACCACAAAAACTGCAAAAATTCTAGAATTATCAAAATCAAACATATTGGGTTTTTCTTCATGGTCTTCAACCTTCAAGTGCCTCCATCTTCGAAAAGAATTACAAAGAAAAACCCTATACCATTTAGGCTAACAAATAATTTTGTGAAAGCAATAAACAACTAGTAGAGAACTTATGCTGATGATAGGCCGCCCTTCTAGCAAATTTTATCCAATAGAAAATAATACAACCAAATCTCTAAAGGTATCATAGCCATTATAGTTGAAATAAATATCAACATAATAATTAACATAAACATAAAATCGATAACAACGAAAATCATAAATCTCATTGATATTTTATAAACTTATATATAACTTAGTGTATCATATCTCTAAATATAATTATCAGGTAAATAAACACATATACCTCACATGTATATAATAAAGGAGTTTGGAGGAGACAATTATTCTATAACAAAAGGATTTATGCATAGGAGCTTACTTATTTAGAGACAATGGAAAGAAAAAAGATGTATCATTAGTTTCTATTTATTAAAAAAGGATTTCATTATGCACTTAGGTCAATTATAGCTGTCCTTTTTTGTCATTTTATTGAAGGGTTTTTCTGTAGCAAGAAAATTTATTTTTCAAAAAGGTGTAAATAGTCAAGTAGGGGTGTGACTAAAACCACCATTGTGGTAATTTTTGAACTATGCTTTTTTAGATATTAATAAAATGATTAACATAGAATATTAAAGATATCATATATAATATAAATAGAGGTGCACAGAGATTTAATGACTATCTTGAAAAACTAGAAAGCAAACAATAGGACCAGATATATGGAATTTAGGAAAGAAACTAAGCAACCGGATTAATCAAAAAATAAATAATAAAGATAGCTCAAAACTGGATTAATCAACTAAAATGAAATAAATGAAAAATAAAACATGGACATTTTCATAAAACTGGAAAAATAACAATAATTTAAATGACGTAAAAGTAATTGCATAAATGCAAATTATTGGAATAAAGAAAAGAAACGAAAAATAGATGAAACACTAAGAAATTAGATTGTGAAAAACTTTACTAAAGTATTTTTCTTTCTATGTGTATATATGCTACCACAAACATGATAGAAAATTCGGGGTTGTAGCTCAATACTGTTGGAGTAAGTTCTTGATTCTGTTTGGTTGTTTTGAAAGAGAGAGAGGATTAGAATGATATGAGGAATTAGTACTTAGAAGGTTAGAGAGTTTAGGACGTTCGGAGAAGGGAAGAAAGAACTAAGTGTGCTAAGATTGAGATAAGGATGTGGCTTGAGTGTTTTGCTTTTTGGCTAAGTAATTGCCCCTAAAATGGCTAAATGAGTTGTTATTTATAGACCGCTTCTCATAGTGACTTTTAAAAGCCAACCCTTTGTATTTTTAGGATATTTTCATGAACCTAGTGGGCAGAAAATGGTTCTGCCACTTGCTTTTTCTATTGTCCAAGTGTTAAGAAATTTGGATATGATTGTCTTAGTTTTATTGCATGGTTGCCCAGATATTAGGATACTTGCTTAGGACTGTCCTATCATTATTATATGATTGTCCAAGTGTTGGGAAAGATTTGATACATGTTTCTAGCTATTTGCATGGCTTCTAGGTATTAAAAGAGTCTTGACACTTTTTTCTTGAATTGGTGGGAGTCTTTTTTCACAATGTTCTCTTGCTATCCAACTGTTGAGGAGCTTCTACTATATATTTTTCTCCAACAACTTCTATTGATTGCTGCCTTTTTAGTAGACAAACCCTAATGTTCAATTTTTAAACCCTTACTCTCTCTTTTTTTAACTATTTGCTCACATTTCTAAAGCACCCTGCCTGTTACCATCTCTAGTTGGAGGAGGGGAAGGATAAGAGCGGGTTTGGGAGTCAGAAAAAAAAAATGGTAATCAAATAGTCATTGAGGAGATGGAAGATGTTGGGAGTTACCCTCTTCTCACTGCCACCATCAACGCCACACATCCTCTCTCTCTCTCTCTCTCTCTCTCTAAGTGCACCTTCACCTCCTAAGCACCTATTATGCTTCCACCATCAATGCAACCCCAATAGCAACCAAGAGAAATTCAGGTGATCTCCAATGAGTTTTTATTTATTATGATCACGAACCATCTAGCCTTGAGATTTTTTTTTTTTTTGGTTTCAATTGGCGACCTCTACCATATCAAAGGCCATGTGAAATGCTATTGGCCTAAATCATCCATTAAATATCTTTATCAATTAACCTACTGTTGCAATGGAATTCTAAATTTGGAGTTCCAACTGCTGAAATAGAAGTTCCAAGTGTCAACAAGCCTACTAACAACAAGCTGAGGGTGCCTTTTTTTTTTTTTTTTTTTTTTGACAATTCTAAC